>JAULKM010101731.1:0-10066 GCA_032355605.1 Rubia tinctorum | reverse complement strand
TAATACTCTGCTCATTAATAAATTACAAACTTAACTAATGTGCACATCAATATCGTGCATGGAATATGAAAGAGTTTGATATGTAATAAGCATTAAAATTTACTTTTGGATGGTTTTAAAGTGAAATATTTTTAATGAAACTTGCTATACAATTAATATAGCAAAAGGTAGTATGCATTTTCATCTTAATTCTTTTGCATGAAAACATTTAACTAATTACTTAAGCATATATACGTGTAAGGTGCGTGCATTTTTTTATTTATGCTAGCTAGATTGAGACTTATAATTTTTTTCCCGTTCAACACATGATTTGTTCGAACATGCTTAAAAGTTTCTGCAATCAAACTTAAGAAAAAGAGAAGAAAATAAATAAGGATGTAAAATAAGGTTTATGTAGACCCTAGAGAGACTTGTGATCATGTTCCCTCCAGAGCTCTTGGTGATCGATGAGGGATAAAGAAGCATTACAGTCACAAGACTTATGCAGTGCTAGTAAATTTGAAGGCACATTTGAAGATTTATGGTACACTCTTATAAATGTGATTGTAACACTAATTTCTCCAAGTATAATTTTCTGTCTAGTTTTAAGTTAATATTTTAATTTTCATATTCTTTTAATCATCATAATTATGGTGTAAAAGTACCTTAACTTCTTCCATATATAATAAAATCTCGTATATTGATTTAATTATTTCTCTATATCCGTTGGCCTTTGCAGAAATTTTATTTCACTTCATGGATAAGTTTTAGGTTCTTTTACGTGGATGGAACTTGCCAGTTTACGTAATAGTAACATACAGACACGCAATATCTTTGAATTTATTTAAGTAATTGATAAAAATATGTTTCAACTTTCACGTGGAACTTGATCATCTATGATGCGCTACGAGTTCATGTGCAATAGTGATATTCAATTTTCTATCTTTATACGAAATATTGGATTAATCACCTTAAGCAAAAATTATGTGAATTAGCGAGCATTTATACAAATTAATTATTAGAAAATGAACTACATTCTTGGCCTAGTGATTTTAGTTTACCATCCTAACTTTGTGCACGGTAATAAACATGGATACACATAGTCACCATCTGTTCAATTTTTGTCATTTTAAAATCATATAACCGTTCACTTATTTTCTCCATCTTTAGACTTAATTTATCCTCTTCATTATTACAATGGATAACAGACAATGATCTTTAGAGGGGAGTTTGTGCAAGGTGTTTGGCTTCATTTTAGCAGCTTTGACTATAGATAATGATCAAAGCTGATCGAGCACCTCGCCGCATTTCTTCTCCGCCTTTAGTTGGTCTTAAGTTAATGTCAATTGAGACTGGAGATCCTCCGTCGTACCTTTGGGGCCAAATAGAATGGCATTGCCATCATTCTCATTCTCCGAGCTGAGCTTGGAGTTGTTCTTGGATAACATTTTTAATTTGAATTTTGAACTCAAGTTGAGATAATTTTAACCATTATATTCTATTAATATATGTATGATTATTTTGATTCACCTAATGTAACATATAAATTTTAAAATATTAGTTGTTAAAGATTATTTTATACATATAAATATATATTAATTGTGAAATATTTATAGGGTTGATTTTGAAATTCAAAATTAGTATCTTAATAGGATTAATTGATGTACGAAGTAGTGATAAAGTTTTCTTATAAATTTATTTTGTTCCCTTCATGCAATTGTCATGTGCATTTTTGTTTTGAAGATTATTTGGTGCAATTGTGCAATTGTCGGGTTGATGGAATAAAAATCATGGTTTTTGTGTGCAATTTGTGTGTTTTTTTCCTGTGTATTGCCAAAATAAACACAAATTTATCTTAGAGACGTAGATACACTTGTAATTATTTTTGAAATGGTTCTTGTAGTTGTAGACATAACTAATAATAAAAAGCTGACTGAATTAATAGAGAATTAATCCGATAAGCTATCTGTAGCATACTGTTCTCATATAGCATTCGTTCCTTGGGTTTTGATGTGTGGAGTTACGCCCAACTTTTCGGAAAGTCAGTCTTTTCTCCCTTCCGAAATATTACTCTCAAACTCCTTGAAATCATGGGAAAGAGATATAATATGCTCCCTACTAAGGGCTTATACAGGCCAGACAATCAATGTTAGCTGATTGAAGATTTTTAATTTGATTTTGGAATTCATCCTGAGGTAATTTTAACCATTATATTCTATTAATATATGTATTGTTATTTTGATTCACCAAATATAACATGTAAATTTTTTTATATTAATTATTAAATATTATTCTATACACATAAATATAGATTAATAATGCAATATTTATAGAGCCGATTTCGAAAGTCAAATTAGTATCTTAATAGGATTAATTGATGTAAGGAGTAATGATAAAGTTTTCTTCTAAATTTACTTGGTCCTTTTTTTGCAATTTTCATACGTATTTTTGTTTTGAATATTATCTGGTGCAATTGTGCAATTGTCAAGTTGATGAGAATGAAAATCATGATTTTTTCGTCCCATTTGTGTGTTTTTGTTCTATGTATTGACAAAAGAAACACGAATTTATCTAAGAGATGTAGATGCACTTGTACTTATTTTGAAACTGGTTCTTGTAGTTGCAGACATATAACTCATAATAAGAAATAGACTAAATCAATAGAGAAAGAATCCGACAAGCTATATGCAGATAACTGTTATCCGACAAGCTATATGCAGATAACTGTTTTGATATAGCATTCATTTCTTGTGTTTTGATGTTTGAATTTATGCCAATTTTTTTTGAAAAGTCAGTCCTTTCTCTCTTCCAAAAGCCTACTTTCAAACTCCTTGAAATCATGTGATAGAAATAAAATTTTCTCTTGGTGATCGATGAGGAATAAAGTAGCATTACAATTGCAAGATTTACACAGTGCTGGTGGATTTCAAGGCACATTTGAAGATTTGAGATACAATTGTATAAATGTGATTGTAACAACAATTTCTCCAGGTATAATTTTGTACCTAGTTTAAAGTTAATATATTAAATTTTCATATTTTTCTAATCATCAAAATAATTGTGTAAAAGTACCTTTAATTCTTCCATATATAATCAAATCTCATGCATTGATTTAATTATTTCCTTATGCCCTTAGGCATTTGCATAAATTTTATTTGACTTCATTGATAAGTTTTAGGTTTTTCTACATGCATGGAACGAGCTAGTTTGCTTAATATTAAATACAGACACATAATATTTTTAATTTTTTTAAAGTAGTTGATAAAATGTGTTTCAACTTTCACGTGGAAATTGATCATCTATCATACATTGATAGTTCGTGTGCAATAGTGATTATCAATTCACTATCTTTATATGAAATATTGAGTAATTATCTAATGCAAAAATTAATTGCAACTAGCGAGCTTTTTATACTAATTAAGTATTAAAAATTATACATTCTTGGCCTAGTATTTATAGTTAACCTTCATACTTTTGTGCACTGTAATATACATGAATACACATAGTCACCATCAGTGCATAATTATGTTCTTCTAAAATCATATACCCCTTCACTTATTTTATGTGTCTTTATACTTAGATCCTCCTCTTTGTTGTTACGATTGATCATAGACAATGATCTTTATAGGGGAGTTTGAGCATGTCGCCGCATTCTTTCTCCGCATCAAGTTGGTCTTCAATCAATGTCATCTGTGCAAGGAGATCCTCCACCATTCTTTGGGCCAAACAGAATGGCACCGCCGTCTTTCTCATATTCAAAGCGGTTGATGATGTGGTATACGTCGGGGCTTCCGTTCGAAAAAGGTTTCCTCGACAAAGAGAACGTGACAATGACCACCTCAACGTCATAATGGACACTGAGCTTTCCGACCATTTTGAAGAGGTCGGAGCTGCGCTTGGAGAAGATTTTTCATTTAAATTTGGAACTCAACCTGTGCTATTTTTAACCATTATATACTATTAATGTATGTATGATTATTTTGAATGGTTTTAAGGTGAAATATTTTAAATGAAACTTGCTATGCAATTAATATAACAAAAGGTAGTATGCATTTTCATCTTAACCTATTTTGCATGAAAATGTTTTAGTAATTACTTAAGCAGAAATACGTGTAAGGTGCGTGCATTTTTTTATACTAGCTAGATATAGACTTATAAATTTTTCCAGTTCAACACATGATTTGTTCAATTAAGAACTTCCGCAATCAAACATAAGCAAAAGAGAAGGAAAAGAAATAAGGAAGTTAAATAAGATTTAAGTTGACCCCGGAGAGACTTGTGTTCATCACCTTCCCTTCAGAGCTCTTCGTGATCGATGAGGGAGAAAGAAACATTACAGTCGCAAGAGTTACATAGTGCTGGCGGATTTGAAGGCACATTTGAATATCTATGGTACAATCGTATAAATGTGATTGTATCAACATTTTTTCCAAGAATAATTTTGTATCTAGTTTTAAGTTAATATTTTAATTTTCTTATTTTTCTAATCATCATATTTATTGTGTAAAAGTGCCTTTAATTCCATATATTATAAAATCCCGTATGTTGATTTAATTATTTTTCCATGTCCTTTGACCTTTGCAGAAATTTTATTTGATTTCATGAATAAGTTTTAGATTCTTCAGCGTGCATGGATTTTATTGATACAATTTTACTATAATTTATTTTGTTCCATTTGCGATTTTCTTGCGCATTGTTTTTTTGAAGACCATTTGGTGAAATTGTGCAATTTTAGGGTTGGTGGAATGAAAATCATGGTTTTTGTGTCCCATTTATGTGTTTTTATTCTGTGTATTGAAAAAAGAAAGATGAATTTATCTTAGAGTTGTAGGTACACTTGTATTTTTTTAAATCTTCGTGATCGATGAGGGAGAAAGAAACATTATAGTTTTTAACACTTGAATTTATCTTCATGTAAGACATGTTGATTCCTGAAAAAAAATCATAGTTTTTAACATCTCATCTCACCTTCGTCTTACTTTTTTCCCCCTATTGTGCAAGGTTATATTAACACTTTAATCCTAAAGTTAGGGTTAATTTAACACTTTGATCATTAATAAATTACAACTTAACTAATGTGCACATCAATATCGTGCATGGAATGTGCAAGAGTTTGATATAAAATAAGCATTAATGTTTACTTTTGAATGTTGAAGGTGAAATATTTTAAATTAATATTTTAATTTTAATTTAGAACTCAAATTAAACTAATTTTAACCATAATATTCTATTAATATATGTATGAATATTTTGATTCACAAAATATAACATAAAAATTTTAAATTTTTTATTGTTAAAGATTAATTTATGCATTTAAATATATATTCATAATGAAATATTTATTGAGTCAATTTCAAATGTAAAATTAGTGGTAATAAAGTTTTCTTGTAGATTTATTTTGTTCCTTTCGTGCAATTTTCGTTTGCATTTTGTTTTGAAGATCATTTGGTGCAATTGTGCAATTGTCGGGTTGATGTAATGAAAATCATGGTTTTTGTTTGCCAATTGTGTGTTTTTATTTTGTGTATTGACAAAAGAAAGAAGAATTTATATTAGAGATGTAGGTACACTTGCACTTATTTTTAAACTGGTTCTTGCAGTTGCAGACATACGATTTATGCCAAAAAATTAACTAAACCAATAGAGAAAGAATCTGACAACCTATCTGTAACTAACTGTTCTGACATAGCATTCATTTCTTGTGTTTTGATGTGTGGAGTTATGCCCAACATTTCAGAAAGTCAATGTTTTCTCTCTTCCGAAAGCTTAATCCCAAACTATCGAAAATCATAGGAAGAAGATATCATATGCTCTTGGTGATCGATGAGGGATAAAGTTACATTACAATTGCAAGATATACACAGTGCTGAGGGATTTGAAGGCACAATTGAAGATCTATGGTACAATCACATAAATGTGATTGTAACAAAAAGTTCTCTAGGTATAATTTTGTATCTCGTTTTAAGTTTATATTTTAATCTTCATTTTGTTCTTATAATCAGAATAGTTGTGTAAAAGTACTCTTAATTATTCCATATATAATCAAATCCCATATATTGATTTAATTAATTCTCTATGCCGTTTGGTATTTGCAGAAATTTTGTTTGACTTCATGGATAATTTTTAGGTTCTTCTACTTGCATGGAATGTGCCCGTTTACTTTATATTAAAATACATATGCATAATATTTTTGACATTGTTTAAGTAGTTGATAATTTTTTTTTCAACTTTCACATGAAACTTGATCATCTATGATATACTGAGATTTCATGTGCCAATAGTGACTCTCAATTTGCTATATGTATAGGAAATATCGGGGTAATTACCTAAAGTAAAACTTTTGAGAAACTAGCGAGTATTTTATGCAAATTAATTATTAGAAAATGAACTACATTCTTGGCCTTGTGATTATAGTTTACCTTCATAGCTTTGTGAACTTTTGTATACATGAATACACATAGTCATCATCCATGCAAATTTTAGTTCTTCTAAAATCATATTGCCCTTCACTTATTTTCCCTATCTTTACAGTCAGATCTTCCTCTTCGCTGTTACAATGGATCACAAAAAATTATCTTTAAATGAGGAGTTTGAGAAGGCTGTCTGGTTGTGTTCGAGCAGCCTTGATCATAGACAATGATCAAAGCCGATGAAGCGCCTCGCCGCATTTCTTCTTTGCCTCCCATTGGTCTTCTCAATCTTTGTCTGTTGAGCTTGAAGATCCTCCACCGTTTCTTTGGGGCAAAATAAAAGGACACCATCATCATTCTAATTTTCAAAGAAGTTTATGTTATGGTTCACATCAGTGCTTCCATACAAGAAAGGCTTCCTCGACATGTGGAGCGCGACGATGGCCAACTCAACGTCACAAAGGGTTGAGAGCTCGCCGACCATTTTGAAGGGATCGATGCTGTGCTTGGAGAAGATTTTTGATTTTAATTTTGAACTCAAGCAGAGCTACTTTATACCATTATATTTTAATAATATATTTATAATTATTTTGATTCACCAAATATAACATGTAAATTTTAAAATATTAATTTTAAAATATTATTTTATACATATAAATATATAATCAAGTGAAATATATATAGAGTCGATTTTCAAAGTCAAATTAGTACCTTAATAGGATTAATTGATGTATGAAGTAGTGATACAATTATTTTTTATAAATGTTTTTGTTCCTTTTGTGCAATTGTCAAGCGCAGTTTTGTCTTGAAGATTATTTGGGGGCAATTGTGCAATTTTCTGGTTGATGAAATGAAAATCATGGTTTTTGCATGCAATTTATGTGTGTTTGTTCTGTGCATTGACAAAAGAAACGCGAATTTATCTTAGAGATGGAGATACACTTGTACTTATTTCAAACATGTTCTTGATGTTGCATGCATATATCTCTTAAAAAAACCTAAATCAATCGAGAAAGAATCTGAAAATTTATCTGCAGATAACTGTTGTGATATACCATTCGTTTCTCGGGTTTTTGTGTGTGGAGTTATGCCCAACATTTCAGAAAGTCTGTCCTTTCTCTCTTCAGAAAGCTTACTCCCAAACTCCTTGAAATCATGGGAAAGAGATATAATATGCTCTCTGCTAAGGGACTTGTACATGCCAGACATGTTGATTCTTGAAAAAAAAGCATAGATTTTAACATCTCATCTAACCTTCATTTTACTTTCTCATTTTGCATGATTATATAGCATTTTCAGCATAAAGTTAGTGTCATTATAACACTTTTCTCATTAATAAATTACAAACTTAATTAATGTGCACATCAATATTGTTCAAGGAACGAGTTTGATATAAATAAGCATTAAAATTTACTTTTGAATGGTTTTATGGTGAAATATTTTAAATGATACTTGCTATACAGTTAATATAGCAAAAGGTAGTATGCCTTTTCATCTTAACTATTTTGAATGAAAATGTTTAAGTAATTAATTAAGCATAAATTCGCGTATGGTGCGTGCATTTTGTATTTATACTAGATATATTGAGACTTATTATTTTCTCCAGTTCAACACATGATTTGTTCAATCAAGTTTAAAAACTTCCACAATCAAACTTAAGCAAAAGAAAAGAAAACAAATAAGGAAATAAAATAAGGCTTATGTGGACCCCAGAGAGACTTGTGTTCATCACCTTCCCTCTAGAGCTCTTGGTGATCGACGAGGGATAAAGAAGCATTATAGTCGCAAGACTTACACAGTGCTGGTGGATTTAAAGGCACATTTAAAGATCTATGGTATAATCGTATAAATGATATTGTAGCAACAATTTCTCCAAGTAAATTTTTTTCTTCTTGTTTTTAGTTAATATATTAATTTTCATATTTTTATAATCATCAATATAATTATGTAAAAGTACCTTTCATTCTTCCATACGTAGTCAAGTCCCGTACATTAGTTTAATTATTTCTCTATGCCTTTTGGCCATTGCAGAAATTTTATTTGACTTCATTGATAAGGTTTAGGTTCTTCTACATACATGGTCGATGATGTGGTTCACGTCGGGGCTTCCGTTCAAAAAAGACTTCCTCGACAGAGAGAACGCAACAATGCCTACATTAACGTCACAAATGGCACTGAGCTCGTTGGCCATTTTGAAGAGCCTGAGGCTACGCTTGGAGAAGATATTTTATTTAAATTTGGAACTCAAGCAGAGCTAATTCCAACCATTATATTCTATTAATCTATGTATGATTATCTTTATTCACCATATATAACATATAACATATAAATTTTAAAATATTAATTGTTAAAGATAATTTTATACATATAAATATACATTAATAGCGAAGTACTTACATAGCTAATTTTGAAAGTCAACTTAGCATCTTAATAGGACTAACTGATGTACGAAGTGATAAAGTTTTGTAATAAATATATTTTGTTCCTTTCGTTCAATTTTCATGCGCGCATTTTTTAATGATTATTTGTTGCAATTGTCTGGTTGATGGAATGAAAATCAGGGCTTTTGCGTGCCATTTGTGTGTTTTTGTTCTATGTATTTTCAAAAGAAACATGAATTTATCTTAGAGATGTAGAAACACTTGTACTTATTTTTAAACTAGTTCTTGTAGTTGCAAACATAACAAAAAACTGACTAAATCAACCGGGGAAGAATCTGACAAGCTATCTGTATCTAACTGTTTAGATATAGCATTCGTTTCTTGAGCATTCATGTGTGGAGTTGCGCCCAACATTTGGGAAAGTCGGTCATTTCTCTATTCCGAAAGATTACTCCCAAACTCATTGAAATCATGGGAAACAAACACAATATGGCCTTGGTGATCGATGAGGGATAAAGTAGCATTATAGTTGCAAGGTTTACACAGTGTTGGCAGATTTGAAGGCAGATTTGAAGATCTATGGTACAATCGTATAAATGTGATTGTAACATCAATTTCTCCAGGTTTAATTTTGTATCTAGTTTTAAGTTAATATTTAATTTTCATTTTAATTTTATAATCAGAATAATTGTGTAAAAATACCTTTACTTCTTCCATGTATAATCAAATCCTGTACAATGATTTAATTATTTCTCTAGGCCCTTTGTCCTTTACGGAAAATTTTATTTGACTTCATGGATATGTTTTAAGTTCTTCTACGTGCATGGAATGTGTCAGTTTAATTAATTGTAAAATATACTCATATTATTTTTGATTTTTTCCAGTAGTTGATAAAAATGTTTTTCAACTTTCACGTGGAACTTGATCATCTATAATAGACTGAGAACTTGATCATCTATGATAGACTGAGAGTTCGTGTGCAATAGTGATTCTCAATTTGCTATATTTAAATGAAATATTGGAGTAATTACTCAAAGCAAAAATTATGTGCAACTAGCGAGCATTTTATACTAATTAATTACTATAAAATGAACTACATTTTTGGCCTAGTGATTATAATATTCCTTTATAGATTTGTGCAGTGTAATATACAGGAATACACACAGTCACTATCCGTGCAAATTTTAATTTTTCTAAAATCGTATACCCCTTCACTTCACTATCTTTAGACTTAGATCCTCCTCTACATTGTTACAATGGATCACAAAAAATGACCTTTAGAGGGGAGTTCGGGCA
>JAULKM010101730.1:0-10066 GCA_032355605.1 Rubia tinctorum | reverse complement strand
GTGTGACTGCTGGATCGTGAAAAACTCCTACATGTTGTCCGTGGTGCCGGGCGGTGTAGGCGGCTGAGGGCGAGCCGCAAAATTCGCCTTTTGCTTGATATGGGAAGAAGCAAAAAGACTTCACTTAATTCACTCCAACTTCAAAGGAGCTGATGGTATACAATACCACTCTAACACGAAACCAACAAAGGTTCTTCCATGATGATTGCCTGTCCTTCCTCGTTCTCCTTTCCGAGCTTATCTCATTGATGCAGTTTTTGACAAATCCAAATTGGTCTCAGTTGGCGCTTGGATAGGATAAACAATGCCTAGAGAAGAGAGATCGTCATCGTATGAAGTCACAATCGCCTCATTCCCTTTACATACATATAATAATAGTATACATTAAAAGAGATCATTTTGGCCACGTGACATTTACATATAATTTTTTACCACGTGTCACTCATACAAAATTTCACCTCAGCTTTTAAAATTATTTGCAAATGTGAGATGTAATTGAATTGATGTAATTTCCATGTACAACCACTTAATGCAGTATTGGGATTCTGAAATATTTAAATGTGTGATATGCATCTATTTACCTTCCTTCAGTTTTAGGATTCCAAAATATTAAAACGTGTGATGTGAAATATTTATACCCCTTCTTTTATTTAAAAGTTTGATGTGCATCTCTTTATCCGAAGAGTCCGGCCTTTCAAATCCACCTATTTATACGCTTCTTAATCTCATACAACACTACATACCTGTTGTAATTGGAAGAAAAAACACTCTGAATGTATCAAACATATTTTATTGTAATTAAATCACGGTTTAAAAAATTTGAACTATACGTGTTTTTGAATTATATTTGAAAGCATATTTTGGCATAAGTAATTAATTCACTATAAACAATTTAGCAATTGTTTTAAACACAATTTTAAAATGTTTGTAAACAAGGTTCAAATCATCAGTAACTAAAAGAGCCTTCAACTCCTATGTATTTAATATGGTTATCTTTCCAAAGTATTTTAAATGTGTAACGAGGAGTTCAACCATTAATGAAGTGTTTCTATCTCAGCATCCCCTAAAAATCTTTGAAAACTTAAGCAACCTTTCCACATATCATCAAACACTTGATGCATTTAATCTATTTATGTTTCCAATGTATTCTCTTGATAAATGAAGAGTTTAAAAATTAATGGAGGCTTACCATAATAACTAAATCAACATCTTCCGTACATGTTGCATCATTCGTTTCTCTATAAGAAAAGGAAGATAATTAGTCTAACTTCAATCTCTCTTTATACAAGGACATAGACAACTCGGATTTTTATCTAATTAGATCTTCTTCGGATGCATTTAGCAATGTTTAAATAAATAATCAACAATGGTTTACTTTTGAATTTTTTTCTGTAGAAACTAATATTTCTTCAGTTTGAGTTATGTACACTTTGTCACTCACATCATGTGTTAAAATTTCTTTTGGTGTGCTCCTCTGTAGAAGATAATGTTTTCTTCTGCTACGTTCTTTTTCTTCCAACCAATTCAAGTCCCGGTTTCGCCTTCAAATATGAATCTTCCATGTGCATGGTCTAAAAAATGATAATAGACAGTGGGTTTTTATCCCAAGGTGGAATGATTTTCCTTACCAAATGTGCATAGTAGGAAGAAAATGAGCACGTAATTTCTTTCACATGTAGACGATAATAACACTGATGAAAGTATCGGAATGAGAACAACCCACCAAGTAGTTTGTTGTTTCTTCTTTGCCCTCTACTCAAACTCTTCCTTAGTTAAAGATTTTTTCTTTTGTTCTTTGAACTTTAGTGTTCTTTGCAATGCTGATATGAAAGTTTAAAAAGTTTAGAACCAGAAATTTAGTAGTTGATTTCTGACTATGTGATACTGATATGTTAATAATGTTTTTCGTGCTACTGAATTCATCATTTCTTATACTAAATTTGGCCTAGGAGTCTGTGTTAACGTTAAATGTTTGCACTTATTTTAAATCGTGCATTGCGTAGTGTTAGTTAAGACACACCATTTTATAACTTTAATTAAATAATTATTGATTCATTATCAATATATATATTCTATATTCTTATCACTACATTTAGGTCTGTCCAGTTGGGTTTATTTTCATCACATTTCAACATCAATAAACTAAATTCAGAATTAATAAGTTAAATCCAGCATCAATAAACTAAATTCAACACAAATAAACTAAATTCAGTACCAATAAATCCAGCACTGAAAGAAAAAAAATAGATAAATAGTTATTTGGCTTCTCGACAATCACTGGTTGAGTAATAAATCTAAAAATAGAATATGTTACGAGTACAACGTCATTTTGAGAGTCATTCTTTTCATTTTTTTTGAAAAAATAAACTACCAAAAAATTCAATTCAGCACCAATAAACTTAATTCAGCACAAATAAATAAATTAATTCAGCATCAATAAGCTAAATTCAGCACTAATAAACTATATTCAGTAATAATAAATTAAATTTAGTACCAAATAATCTCAACTTGATAGGGCCTTAGTATTTATGTACTACCATGAATTTTATTTTAAAAGTAATATACATTTATATTATTTTTGTTTAAATAAAGAGTAAATAATTGAGTTATCGTATTTTTATTTATAATCCTTGCATCGCACGAGAGTTATCTAGAGTAGAATTATTGGCAATATCTAATTGCCTTGAAGGCAAGGCAACAAAACAAGATACTCACATCTGGATTAGATCAGATTCGGCTTTGGCTGTTGCACCGAAAGTAAACCTCATTACTAATAAACAATATACTAATGTTAAAATAGAAATTGAGGTTAAAAATATTTTTACAATTTTACTCTTAATTTCATTATTTATTTTTTGAAGCTCAATAGAGATGAAGTGCAACTTATCCATTCTTTAGCGAAGAATGTAATGAGTTATACTATTAACGCCCTGTTCAGTTGGCTTTAATTTTAACACATTTTAGCACCAATAAGCTAAATTCAACACTGTGAATTGAGTCTGGTTTAATGGTAAGTCACACTCTCTATAACTAAGAGGTCCAGTGTTCAAAACACACCCTTGTCAAAAATTGTGAATATTATAGCAATTTCTTGATGAGGATTACCTAGCGTCGTGAGATGGTGTCGGTGGTACATGTTGTAGTTTTCCAACCGGCAGGTGGTCATTGGTGAGATCGTGGTAGTTCCGGTTTCACTGGCAGCGGTTAGTTGGTGGTGCTGCGTTTGGGTGTTCTTAGGAGGGCATCCCTAGTTATTCAAATGGATGGAGTTTCAGGTTCCACTGAGTTTCAATAGATTCAATGGTGGTGTCTCCTTGTTAGGTCCTAAATTATGATATTAACATGTAATTTGGTTGCTTGTATGTAATCTTTAAAAAAAATCTAAATTCAGTAAAAATAAACTAAATTCAACACCAATAAATTTAATAATGAAATTAATTAATTTAATTAATAAATATGTATTTGGGTTCTCGGTAGTCACTGGTTGAATAATAAGTCTAAAAGTAACACATGTTACGAGTACAACATCATTTTAGGAGCCTTTCATTTTTTGAAAAAATATGCTACCAATAAATTTAATTCAACGCCAATAAACTCAATTCAACACCAATAATTTATATTAAGCACCGATAAAGTAAGTTCACCACTAATAAAATAAATTAAGCACCAATAAGTTCAATTGGATAGGGGCTAAGTAAATGGAGATGGTCTTCTTTGAGACAGACTAAACTTTAGGCAGAGACCAAAGCAAACCACCTTGCTATAAAAATTGGGGCCCGAGCGTAATATCTGTTTTTTGGCAAAATATTTGAAAAGGGCAAGAAAATGAAGGGACTGATGTGCAAATATGGAAAGGAATTATCTGAAACACGAAAATACAACTTTCTCTTTCTCTTTCTCTCAATAATCTCTTCTCTTTAATCTCTAATCTCATCTTTCGAAATTTTCTCAATTTGAAGCTCATCAAACCGTAAAAAAATAAGACGATTTCACCTCCAATCTCGATGATTTAAGCGCCAATCTCAACGAATTCAAAAGATGAGCACGAACGAAGCTTCAAACAACGAAAAATGCTGAATATTCGACCCGATAAACAAATTTCTTCCAAAATTTGCTTTAATTTGTTTCATGAATGCGATAGAAAAGATGTTCTAATTGATCGAATTGACAGGAAAAACAAGTTGTCCGAACCTCACCAGAAAAATCCGGAACTTACTCTGATATCAGATCAAAATCAGGAACTTCAAATAGGACTCACTCTGAGAGAAAATGAGATTATGCAAATCACAGGTAATGTCGACAAAGAATTGAGGCTTATTGTTTCATATAAGATGTCTATATACACAGAATAAGGTCTAGTACATTCTGTTGTAACTAAAAATCATTGCTCAGTATATGAATGATGTTCTCTATTTTTTAGTTGATGTTCACTAATCTAATAGCACGAGTTCTCTATCTTTCCTACTGATGTTCATGTTTATCCTGATGATGTGTGAAGTTATAGCATGAGAATTAAGTTTTTGTACTACTGTTGTTTACTGTACATGATCATGAGGTTGTTGTTTTTTTGTTAAGTATTCGTAATATATTCTGAGGTTCCTATTTTATGTATTGTGGTTTGTATATAGCTGTTGAGGTTCACTGTAGCTCCCGTTTGATGTTTCTAAAATAGAACCTGGTGAAGTGTGAAGTTTATAACATGAGAATTATGTTTTTTCTACTGTTGCTTACTGTACATGATCATGAGGTTGTTGTTTTTTTCCGTTGAGTTATTCATAGTATATTATGAGGTTTTTATTTTATCTACTGAGGTTTACATATAGGTGTTGAAGTTAACTGTTGCTCCTATTTGATGTATATAAAACAGAACTTGATAATGAAATACAAGAGGTTGATGTTTATGAAAACTTGGAAGGGATGACAACAAGAACATGTGAAGATTTAGAAGACCTCTACCGCCGCCACTCAAAAGAAAGAGGTTTTAGTATACAAAAATCAACAACACGCGGGACAAATGACAAGAAGCTGAAGGGAAGATACTACACCTGTTCTTGTGAAGGCAAAACAAACAACAATTCCATAACTCTTAAAGTTGAGAATAACAATAGAAAGAGGAAGGAGTTTTTTCTAACAAGAACATGATGCAGAACTAAGGTGTTTATCAAAATAAATGAGGATGGCATGTACACTGTCCATCAGCATGTTGTAACTCACAATCATGAACTCACCCTTCCTCAGTGGCAACATCTGCACAGAAGTGAAAGAAAAACAGGCCTTGTAAAGGGACGGGACAAGATGGACTAACACCAGTAGATGGATACATGTACATAGTAAATGATGTTGGAGGTGAAGACTTAATTGGGCACACCATGAGGGATCACATCAACTATGTGAGTAGACTCAAAATGAACAAATAGAAACCGGGGATGCACAAAAATTGATTGATGTGCTCACAGAACAGAATGAAAAAAGAAGAAGGCTTCTTTTTTTAGGGTAAAGCTCGACAATGAGAGATGAATGTCTGCACTATTCTGGAGGGATTCCATGATGGATGACGATTCCAAGGTATATGGTGATTTGCTAGTTTTCGATACGATATATTGAACCAACAAATACAACCTAATTTGCGCTCCTTTTTGGCCACAACAATCACAGAACGAATGTAATATTTGGATGTGCCTTCATCAATAATGAAACTACGGAAATTCTTGTGTGATTCTTGAACACATTCAAGAAATCTACGAGAGAAATGGAGCCTATCACTATTTTCACATATCAGGACCAGGTTATGGCAAAAGCCATGCATGAGGTATAATCCACATACATTTGTCTTCTTACTTATGTTTCAATAATATATAACACGATTTCAATTTTTACTGATGATGTTTAACTAATCTTAAATGGAGTTGTTCTTTTACATACTAATGTATTGTAAACCTAAAGTTGAGGTTTTTTTTAATGTCCTGATCATATGGAATGGGTTTATATTTTTGTTGGTGATATGCGAGTAATATAGAATGAGGTTTTTTCCCTGCTACTACGCTGTTCTTCATTGTTAATGTCTAAATATTATCAACTGAGGTTTCCTTTATCCCAGATGATGTTTCAGAAACATCATATGAGGTTGCTATTTAAAAAAAAATTATAGGTGTACCCCAACACAAGACATAGACTTTGTATTTGACATCTGAAATAAAATGTCATGAGCCACCACGACAATTTGAGGAACAACTCTGAATTCAGCAAAGCACTTGACAAGTGACTGGTGCTCTGCTCAGATGAGGACGAATTCAAAAAAGAATGGGCAGAAATGATCAACAAATATCATCTACAAAGCCATACTTGGTTCAAGCGACTGTACACACTGCGAGATAAATGGTGCACTGCACTGAGCAAGGACTACTTCTCATCTAGGATATCGTCTTCACAAAGAAGTGAGAGTACAATTGTTGATGTCAGTTTCAAAGCATCAAAGACTACAACACTCGTCAAATGTTATCAGATTTACCATGCCACAATCCATAACTAGAGAACCAAAGAAAATAGAAGGGGTTCTACTGTACCAAAGCAAGACCAATGCAATACCAAAACAAGAAGAAGAAGGTTCAACAATCCTCAAACACACAGCAAGAATATACACACACACACACACACAGGATCTACAAAGATTCCAGACTACAGTGAGATATCAAAATAGCATCAAGAGCATATCTGGGAATGAAAGGAAGAACCTTGTGCATTTATGCATTTTTGCATGAAACTAGTAACTCAAGACCATAATCAGTTCAATGCACAAAGCTAACAATGACTCAGCATGCAAAAGTGAAATGTTCCAGCAAACACATTGATGAAGACTGGTTCCTTTGCAGCCACAGCCTACGTGTATTGCACATGTTCAACGGAAAAAAATACCGGACGAATACATAAGCTTGAGGTGGACTAAGATTGCAAAAATGGAAATATGGAACAATGAGACAAAGAGCACAAGCGCAAAACAGGTAATAAAAACTGTCAATATTTATAATGTTCTGAATGGGGTTAATATTTACAATAGAGATGTTTTCAGTATCAATAATAATGTTTAATGATTTCTATACGACCTCCTCTAAATTAAATAGTAGCATGATCAGCATCTAAGCTGTTTTGGTACTTTTGTTGATGTTTTTATGTTATTGAATGAGGTTTCCATAATTATCAATAATGTTCCCATTTTAAATGCTGACGTTCTTCCAGACTGCCATGACCATATACTTATCAATGATGTTTCCTTGATTGCTAGGCACTAGAACTGAGAGAGAAAATACCATGGCGTCTACAGATGACAAGGAAATCCTACAATTTGGTTGTTGAAGAGTGAGGAAAACATTAAAGCAAGAAGAATACTAGAAGAATCATTTGATAAACACTCAACCACCATCAACGCCCTAACCTCACATGTCGTCGAAAGCACTACAGTTTCAAAAACCAGCACGACAACACAAACAAAATGCATAGTTGCACCAACTGTCCTTAATACAGAATACACAAAGACAAAGGGAACAAGCAAAATAAGCAATTGAAAGGAAGAAACCAAGTGCCGATGAATTTGGATCCAAGACACCAAATGCACACCTATTTTAATATGTTCTGTGTTAAAGTGGAGTTGTTGTTTTAGAGTTTTTATATAATACTTCATTGAAGTACTATGATTGTTTATTCAGTTGACATTATGAGAACATCATTTTATTATGGAAGAACCTCATTTTTATTGAGGAACATCAATAGCTTCAAACAAACCACTTTAAATAATTTTGTTGATATTTTAATAATACAAGTTGAGGTTACGGTTTTTGAAATTGATGTTTGTAATTTCTTATTATGTTTATGTAGTACTTGTATTTAAGTTCATTTTTAAACAACTTCATTTCCAAAATAAAAGGTGTACAAAGTCCACATAGGATAGTAAATGAAACTCAATGCAGTACAAATGAAACTCAATATATAAACTAAAACTTCTACATTGATAAAATAGTCAAATTACAACATAAACTTGAAATACATAAATCTAATCAGATGAAATAACAATCCACAACGGCTCGTATCCGTATGTGGAACGAACAGGAAGATTAGGATCTAAAACCTTTATCCTACCATCTTCAAACTCATAAGTAGATGCATACTTCTCTTCATCACCCCAAAAAAGTTCAAACATTACATCACTAGTAAAGTAGATAGATTTCGGCTTATATGTACCTTCAAGAGCTAAAGATGAATCCACCATAAAAGTCGCATTATTACCTATAAACAATGCATCTCTTCCCAAACTATGGATCACTCTAAACTACCTATTCTCAACGTCTAATTCAAATATATCAAAAGCCATATAAGCAAAATAAATGTGGGCCATAACCAAAAGAAGCCTTACATTGGATGATTCCGCCAAATAACACTTTGCATGTTGAAAGTCAAAATAATACCTAGGAATACCATCAACCAATACATGAACGTCATCAAACTCTGCCCCAAAGGGATCACAATACCAAACTGTCGTAACACCAACTTTATCTTTAGAAACAGAGTAAAATCTACCATTGTAGTAATTAACACAAATAAATTTCACACTATTGCTAATTCTAGTCCATGTATCATCGACTGATTTATAAATTCCTAAACTTCCATCCAGACAAACAACCATAAGATGAAATGTTAAAAAAGAACCTGGATTAACTGATAATGCGCCCTTCCTAGTGTAGCCACCAATATTGAAAAGATTATCACAAAAACGTGTTGAAAATGTGTTGAATAAAAAACCTTCACCTGACTGCTCTGACACAAGTAACCAGCCAAAACGTACCTTAATGCACTTTTGCCTTCAAGTTCTAGAAGATGAAGCCTCATCAAATCTTGTCTCTTCATCAAGCTGAAGAAGTAACGTTCAGCACCATCAGGGACCATTGGACCCATCAGCAAAGGGAGCAAATGCCCATTGAATGAATTCCTCTCGATAGCATGATGCCAAAGTTGGCATACTTCTCTCATTGAAAAAAAAATCTGAGAGGAGAATAAGATGCAACGAAATTTCAAACAGCATTTCAACAGTCAATTCAGAACCATCAGAAGATGTTTTCGGTCAGTGAAGTATGTAAAAACAGCTTAGTGAAGAAGGTTGAATGCAAAAGCTAATATTTCAACTAATATATATATATATATAGAGAGAGAGAGAGAGAGGGAAATTTGAAAGGTTAACTGTTGGGAAAAGGGAAAAAACTTCTTAGAGAAATGGAAAGGTTTAATGTTTATGGAAACTTTTTAAATGCATGAAGAGCTATAAAAATTGAAAAGTAAATAAAGCTAAAAAGCAATAACTAAACATTGGAATAGGAAACGCCAGTAACATTTAAAAGAAACTCATTACCATTAATAGAAACATCAATTATTCATATAAAAAATAATTAAAAGCTTCACCAACAAAAAAACATCCCCTATTTTTTAGCATCACTAGCACACTTAATTCGCCACTACATAATATACATTATCCCATAATTTTTATTGCCACATTCTACCCTCCTCCACTACTTTCACAACTTCCATAAAACATGGGAAGTGGGTTCCTTTTCTATTACATTTTCCATTTATTTTGTATTATAAATAAAAACCTCATAAAAAAGAATGAACGTCTTTACAAAATACATGAACCTCATACATTGTTAACTACTTGTCTTGTACCAAAAATATTAATGAACAAGAGCGAATTTGAAGAGGTTTCTTATTGGAAAGGAGAAAAATAACTAGTTAGATAAAAATGATTACGGCAACTGAAAATGTTCATTAAAAACAATAAACTTGAACAGTAAAAAACTAAATAAAAAATGATTGAGCATTAAAACCAGACAGTGTAATCTCAAAAAAATTACCTCATTACATACCAAAGAAACTCCAACTATCCAAAATAATCTAGTAAAAAAACAAACTGCTTCACTACTACATTGATGCGTCCATTTTATACCGTAATTTTGGGATCCTTTTGTACTCATTTTGGTGTACTTTTATGCTTTGAAGACTCTATTTTACCTTGAATTCCTATTAT
>JAULKM010101729.1:0-10067 GCA_032355605.1 Rubia tinctorum | reverse complement strand
CATGACAAAACCTTACCTTGTCACACAAATGGCATGTGACATGATGAGGTTTATTTTTAACAGATTGACTTGACGAAATGACATCGACTCTTCTGTTTTGAAAGTTCGATAATCAAAAGTGGTTGGAATTATTTTTTAATTTTATTTTTCAATAATGTTGTTAACATATTATTCATCACCCAATCAGGTTATATTTTTTTAAAAAAAATATTTTTTACATTATATAATGCACGGTCAAAATCCATTCATATTTTGAGATTAACTATATAGTTACATCAATAAAATAAAAATGGATATGAAATTTATTCCTTTAGCTAAAACAAACTAGCTAAAATACTGCACTACTGGTGAATTTTCTTAAGGTGAAAATCATGTAAGCATAAATTTTTGAATTTCATCGTTTATAACTATACATGTAGTTTCCTAAGCATTTAAACCCTCTTTGATTGTCGTTTGGTTGGCAGGTTGCTAGAGGTAGTTTTACATCGTAAGGGATTTAGAAGATCAGTTTTGGTTGTCGTATCTAAATTCTTTCCTTTGCAAACTACTTTAGATCTAATGGATTTTGGTCCTTACGAGCATCTAGATCATTTTTATGAGCTTCATTTTTAGATTGCTCGTAAGCATTTAGAACTACTTTTAGAAGGCCATTTTCAAGAATGGTATTAAATGGTAGAAGACCATTCGTAAGAGTGGTAGAATATCAAAGGGCAAAAGTTAAAACGTGGTAGTAAATAGTTGCGGAAAATAAAGGAGAAAGTTTCAGAAAATTTGAAGAATAACACGAGCTGTGTAGTTTGGCAATGCCCATGACATAACTCGTGCCGATAGAATAAGGCCAAGGATGAGGACCATGTAAACCAGTACAGGCCATGCTCAGGGCAATGAAGAAATTACAAGGCCCATCAGAAGCCAAAGGAATGGCCCTCCAGACAATGGGTCGTGTACTTTAGCACAACCTGTGCCACTAGAAGTCGAGGAACAATCCTCCAGACCATGGGCTATGCACTTTGGCATGACACGTGCCATAAGAAAGGCGTAGAACGCCCCTCCATTCCTCGCCATGTGCTCCTTTTCACCGGCCGTGTTGGGTGACACGTGTAATACTGCATGAAGTGCGCCAACGTGCATGCGTGGATGCAAGGGTTTTCTCCCCCTTTAGGGCTTTCAAAGGTCCACAACTCATCTACTATATATACTAGCATAAGTCTTCTAGGGTTTAACAAGAAGTGAGAAGTAGGAAGTTTAGTTCTATTATTGTAGTACGTAGGATGAGTGGAGGCTCTCTCCACTATTTTTTTATTTCTCTACTTCTAGCCTTATGGAATTAAATCTAATGATTTCTTTGGATTTAATGTGTCTAGAGTAGTTATTATCTTTTGGCAGAATTTGTATTCATTACTTAATTATCATTTTTTAAGATTTAAGATTTTCCTATTTTCTATTCCTATGAATATTTAGGTATGGTTTTTATTTCTCGTTCATAAATGATTTATGCCATGTTATGCCAATTCCATACATAGTATAATATCGTGCAAGACTATTTAATACTATTTTGGGAGTGTTAGATTAACGACCTCGTAGGCTTGAGGCACCGGGAGATGAGTGCATTCATGTTGTCTTGCATAGTGCCAACCTAAAAAAGTTAACTCTAATTGGCTAGTTGTGTGAGTGATTGCATGTTAAAGCGATGGACCTGGGGTTGCCATTTTAAAAATCCTAACAAGGGGAAACCCTTGACCTACCCTGATAAATAAGCATTATAGTACCGACTAGGGTCTTCATAAGTCAAGATTCATCACGAGATGCCAATTCCTTTGCCTCTCTAGGCCTAGGGTTGGAGTCCATAGTAGAGTGCCCGGGACGTAGTACTTTTACTCTCATATCTAATGATTTATACCTGCGCAAGTCTGAGATCCATTAAGCTGGGGCATGCTAGAATAAGGAGTGAGATGACGGGGATGAATTTTTGTATTGAAAGATCGAAGCGCATCCCTAATTGCAGAGGCGGTGAGATGGCTCTTTAAGGGAGACGAACCTATGTGTGACAGAAATTAGGAATTCCCGGCCATGTCCATATTATGTAACGTAGGCATGAGAATAGGTTTATATGGTTATAATTGATAGAATCTAGGATCAAAGTCATTAAATGACCATCTTACGCAAATACCCCCAAGACTAGTTAACCATAGTTTAAATCTTGTTGCTTGCATGCCTAGTAGTTTGTTAGATACAACCCTCCCCCTCCCCCAAATTACCCGTTTAAAGCATTAGTTAGTCCCGAAATACAATCGGAGTAACGCCTGATTGTGGTTGTGTCAAACTAACTTTTGAATTCTATATCTGTGGACAACCCCAAACTTGCCACTAGCTACCTTATAGTAGTTAGCAATGAGTACGGGAGGAACTTCTAAATCCTATCTTTTATCTCTTCCATCCCGTGGGAATTCAACGACCCCGCGGGGTGCGGGTCAACTGACTTTTTATTTTCCAAGAGAAAAACCCTAAAACCTATCCTTTCAACCAAAAAAAATATTACTCTAATAATGACGTATTAAAATCGTAAAAATATTGCAATGTTATTGTTCTGGGGGTAACTGAAAATAGTGAAAGAAATTTCTTTACATCTTCGGATTAGTCTAATGAATCTTTACGAAATCATTGATACCACCTTTAAGAATAACTTTTACTTAAATGGTTTATGTGCTCATCAGACTATTTTGATCATTCCGCTTTGTCCACCGACCACTTTTGAGGTCGATGTCCCTCCGTCAAGTAAGTTTATTAGAAATCATCCTCTTTCGTTCATATTATATTTTGTTTTATCTTAAAACGTAATTTAGAAAGATAAAGTACGCAGTCTGGATTGATTTTAGTTTTTATTTTAGAAGCTCTATAGTGTTATATTCCATTCGTGGGCTATGACGGGAAATTTGCATGCTATTATTTAAATATGAAGAACCGACCTTGTAATTAATTATGGTATTTTAGGAGATAATATATAAACTGGCGAGGGGTTTAGGGGCGGCACTACACATATATTTTTCTTTGTGAATGGCCACGGGATAGATTCCAAGTTTAAGGGGACCAGCCTTTGATGTTGGTGTAACAGGCTCTCGGTAGAAAATGAGTGTAGATACCGGGATATTGGTTCTTTCACTCAACTGGATTTAGTAGTTAGAGGTTGATTTTTGAGAAATGGTGGCTACCAGAGAATGAAGCCCCTGGTGCTGGTTTGATGGTGACTCTTGGTAGAGAGTTGGAGTCGAATTAGTTGTCGTGCATCAACTGTTATTGGAACTGATATGGAAATATTGGCGGCATATGGGCGAAGGAGTAATTGAGAGACATAATTGCTCTTTTCTCTGCCAAGTCATCACAGGATTTCTTGTGATTGACAACACTTTTGTTGGAACAGGCCCTTAACAAAATTAAGGTTACTGCATAATTACGTCAAAGAAGAAAGTAATGTTCATATTATTACTTCACACGGAATATTGATAGTAATATTGAACGTGGAGAAGAAAGGAAATTTTAGTTTCTTTAGTTTTCCTGTTGAATGGAAGTATTTAATTTCTTATCACTCCAAGACTAATTTATAAGCAAAGTAAAAAACTACACTTCTAAATTTGTGCATTCAACTAACAGTAACTCCTACATTTTAGGCACAACTCCAACGTTTTAGGCACAACTCCGACGTTTGAGCGATGGATTTCATAATATACACCAGCGTCATCTTAGAGTTTGGATTTTGTGTTTTCGGACTAGAGTGTTGGTGGAATTGATCCAGCGACGGATTCAGGAATTTTATTTTGGTGGGGCATTATTTAATATTTAAAAAATTAAATAATACAATCAATGAAACATAATGTCATACAACTAATTTAATAAACGTGCTCGTGTCAAATTTTCATATATTTAGATTTAGCAACATAATCATCCACAACAAATAAATCTTTTCCAACATAAGTAACTAAAAAATCATTGAAATTAAAAAAAAATAAAGAATACAGATGAAAATTTGGTGGCGCGTCAGTGAAAATCTTCTGTTGACCAAGTTTTTAAAAAAATTAAAAAGGTGGGGCAGCTACACTGGTTTGCTAGGGCTGCCTCCACCTCCGAATTGATTTTTAGCATTTTGAGGATTCCCCTACCTCAAATTAGGATGGTCCCTCCAGGATCGTTAGTGTTCAAAGAAAGATAATATCTTTGACTTTGACCTTTTCTTAAAACAACATTGACTCAGAGTTGGATTCTTGAACCTTTGGGCAAGCATCCGCAAGATAAGTAGATTTGCCACAAACCACAAATAGATTAATTGATGAATGGATTTTTAGATTTTTGGATTTCTAGATCACTAAATGCTTCACCATATCTTTAAATTTGATAAAAATCATATTGTAATATCGTGATGTGCTCGAGACGGTGTTAACACCTCAAGAATTTGTCCTCTTTCCAAATTATTTCGAATCTTCAGCCAATTCCAAAAATATCTCGCAGGTTTCATCCATTGTCTCAAAGATAAGCGAACTAATAATATTGTTTAATTTTATTAAAATCTTTAGCTATATTACTAATTTAGTCTAGACATCCTTACATACTCTCTCCATAAAATTTTATTTGACACCATAGATTTAAATGCTTCAATTTATGGTGAATCAAATGAGAGAATAAATTTAAATTTATAAAGGAAAAATAAAATAAAATGAATAGATAAAATTAAAAGTATATTGTGGAAAAAAATGTGTTAATATAAAATAATTAACTAAAAATAAGAACAAAAGTATGCATATATGAAAACAGTGTAAGGAGTGCATAAATTATTCTTCAACGTTAAAATATAATTAATGGATAAAATATGCATGACAATTGAACGAAATGAACAAAATATTTTTATGGAAAACTTGGACTATATCAAGACATCCTTACATACTCTCTCCGTTTTGTTTTTATTTGACACCATGAATTTAGATGTTTCAATTTATGCTGAATAAAATGAGTGGATAAAATTGAAAAAGATATTTTAAAAATAAAGTATATACATGCATGACAATTGTACGAAATGCACAAAATATTTATAAGCTATAATTGGGTTGTATCACAAATAAACATCTTTATATTCTAATCTTATCAGTCAAACAGCACAAAATGAACCCGGCGGATTTTTTTTAAAATTGTGCGACCAAATAGAAAGTACGAATCGAACAATAAAATAATGGGAAAATAGTTTGACTGATAAGATATGGGCCTGAGAGTCCACATCAACGTCACATGCCCAACGACTAGCTGACGGCCCAAGTTCCCAACGGGAAGGCCAAGTTGCAACAAGAATGACAGATGAGACTTGACCTGTCCTATCAGCCACCAAAAACCATATATCAAGGAGGAGAGGAAAGAGAATGAGGTAAGTTCTCTGACTTCCTGCTTCCAAAACACGTTCCGAGTACCATACAAGAATCTGCATCAAATTTGATTGTCGGAGTGGGTACGACTGAAAGCCTACCTGGCTGCTTGACCTTCTGTGAGTTTCTTGTAGGTTTTAGAGTGGTCTTAGGACGGGAAGCTAGGTACCAATCATCTAACCAAAATTTTCATTAACATTGGAGCCGTCTATGGGGATGAATCACATAAACCCACGCAGCTCAAGCCCTATGGAAGGACCATCACATAAACCCATTGTTGAATGAAGTGTTCATTGAAGATCTGATGAACGTGGAGGAGGATCCAACTCTCACGCTGACGGGAGAGTGACACCGATCACACACCATTTCAGAGCTAACCAACAACTGAGGAATCCTACAGACCACCATGGCTTCACATAAAGAGATGATAAGGAAGATAAGGAAGATGGAGGACATGGAGAAAGGTCGCATTACGAGAGGGCTGGAAAAGCATAAGCCCCTGATAAAGCCGACGAGGTTTTTCCATGGAGAAGGGGATTAGGGAACACGTACCCATCGAGAGGAGCAAAAGGATGAGACCAATTGTAATGGGTTACGAAGCAGGAAAAACCATTATTCCTCAAAGAAGAAAAGAGGTCCCAAAAGGCCAAAGTTTTTAATCGCAGAAAAGAAGGATAGATGGAACAAGGCCTATGATCCTTAAGGCAAAAGGCGATAAAGGAGTAGGAGGAAGCTTAGAGAGGGCGAAAGTGGATTATCCAAAAAGACAGGAAAGGGATCACTGTTCAAAAAAAGGATACAGTTGTTTACGACAGACCCCCAAGCTGAAGATACCCCAACATGGGACAGTACAACGGGGAACCTGACCTTGAAGAACACCTTCACACCTTTTCAATCAATATGGCCACCTTTGCTATCCCTCAAGCCATTTAGTGCAAGGTGTTCGCAATAACCCTCACAGCAGCAAATAGGGTCTGGTTAAAAAACCTTAAGGACTAGACCATAGACACCTTCAGTCAGCTGGAGTGCAAGTTCATGGCACGTTTCATGTAGCAGAGGAAGTTCCAGAAAACTAGGTCATAGTTTCTGGCAATGAGATAAAAGCTAGCTGAGATGCTAGCGGAACATTGAGAAAGATTCATTGATGAAGTGAATCAGGTAGAAGAAATAAGCAATCAATTCCTAGTATATACTTTCATAAATGGCCTGAGATATGAGTTGCTGCTGAGAGACTGCACCCTTAACCCTCCAAAGAAAATAGTGGAGCTAATGAAAAGGGTTGACAACTTCAGTAGGGCACACCATGCGGAAAATAAAAGGAGAGAGATGTTGGAAGGTTTATGGTAACGGAGAAGTGAGATGGGGGGAGATAAATACAAGAAGAAAATTGAGCCATGAAAAAGTGGAAAACTAATATACGACAGGATGTTCACCCTTATGATTATGACCCTTAGGGAGATATATGCCTCGGTAGCTTCCAAGGGCATCCTGGAGTCTCCAAGGAAGATGAAGCTGGTGCTAGAGAAGATAGACAGGTCAATGTTCTGTGACTATCATGGTGACCATGGACATGATACAGATGATTTCATACACGTCTGTATCAAGAATAGGACCCTCACATACTTGGCCAAAATTGTGAGAGCTCAGAACAAGGCAACGTACTAGGGCCAGGGCAAGACGGGGGGCAACCGCCCAGGTGGAGGATAAAAGGCCTAGGGAGAATGCAACAGAGAGAGATCTTCGTAGAGGAAAAGAGACCTAAATAAAGGAAAGGAAGTGGCCAAGGTAAAATAAATGGAAGAATCAAGAGGAGGTAGAAAAAGAGCCAGAGAGGACGACTACAACCTAACAACCACAAACATTTATTCCATAATCGGAGGGAGTGCAGGTGGTAGGAAAAAATCCCAGTGGAAAGCACACTTCATGCTTATACCCTAGATGCTTATACCCTAGAGCACTCCAGCAGATAGGAAGCTCGGGCCAAATAAAGCAATATCCTTTGAGCTTGACTATCCTATACAAGACAGGTCAGTGGGTGGAGACGCTGTAGTTATCCCATTGAGTGTGATGGAGAGAAGGATCCAAAGAGCATACGTGGATGGTGGCAGATCAGCAAAGATTAGGTACAAGCATTATTTCGAGAAGTTGGATGAGAATACGAAAAGGAAACTAGAACCAACAGATACCCCACTGGTAGACTTTGCAGAAAGGACAGTCTAGCCAGAGGGAATAGTCATCCTTCCAGTGATGGTAGGAGAGGGAAGCAAAAGCAAGACGGTGGACATGGAGTTCATCGTTATGAAAACAAATAGCCAGTACAACCTGATACTGGGCAGACCGGCATTGGCTCTGCTACAGGGATACTATCAACTTTGTATTTATGGTTAAAGTTTCCTACGACGGGGGGTGTAGAAATAGTCAAAGGGGACCAACAGAAACCAAGAGAATGTCACAAGATCGCTCTAAGTGAGAGAGAGAGAGAGAGAGATGTTAGAGTAGACCCCACTGTGACAGGCAAAAAACACTCGAGCTGTCAGGATGGTGATTAGAAATGTTGACCCAAAGGAGTTGGGAGACGAAACACGGGAAGTTCCAGTGGGAGAGGGACATAAATTGTTAAAAGGCCAATCCCTTCCTCCGGAAGTGAGGTCGAGTATGCTAAAAACATTAAGGTAGAATGAAACTGTCTTCTCCTGGAAGGCGGAGGACATGATAGGACTGCCTAAGGAGATTGGATACCATGAGCTGAGAGGGGAGGCCACTCACAAGCATGACAAGAAGAAAAGGAGAACGTTGCACAAAGAGAGAAATGAAGTGGTGAACAAACAGGTGGAGCAACTGGTGATGGAAAGCATACTTCAGAAGGTCCCGTACTTGACCGGGTTAGCTGACCCAGTCCTGGTTAAGAAAGGGGACAAAAGCTGGAGGATGTGCATGGACTTTGCCGACCTGCCCAAAGCCTACCCCAAGGATGTCTACCCTCTGCCTGTCATCGCCCAAAAGGTTTACGCTCATACTAACTATCCGATTAAATACTTTCTTGATGATTATAAGGGATATCATCAAATCCCCATGTAGGAACCGAGGTGGAAAAGATAGCATTTATTACAGAGAGAGGGGCATTTGGTTGCCGAATGATACCTTTTGGTTTGAGGAAAGCAAGAACCACCTACCAATGGGTGTTAGAAAAGATATTCAAGGAGCATATAGGAAGGAACCTGGAGGTGTACGTAGATAACATGGTTAACAAAAGCGCTCAATACATGACTTTAGTGGTAGATGTCGGCGAGACCTTAGCACGCCTCAAAGAAACAGGAAAGAAACTAAATCCGAAAAAATGTGTGTTTGGAGTAGGGGCCGGAAAGTTCCTTGGGCACGTGGTGTCAAATGAGGGGCTGAGAACAAGCTTGAAAAAGGTGAAAGCAATTGTGGAAATAGAGTATCCAAGAACAATCAAGGAGGTCAAGAGCCTGAATGGAATGATGGTAGCCATAAATAATTTCTTATCGAAAGCCATAGAGAGAGACGTCACTTTCTTCAAAAAATTTGAATAGGAGCATTGAAAGAAAAAGAAAAATACAATGGGGGAGAGCCCGAGGAGAGTCATTTTTCAGAAATGAAAGAGCACCTGAAGAATCTCCTGATGTTAACTAGCCTGCAAGAAGGGGAAATCCTGTATTTGTACCTGTAACCTGGAGATGAAACAATCAGCGTAGCCCTGGTCATAGAAGAGAACAAGATATAGCGGTGATATACTATGTAAGTAGGACCCTCCAGGGGCCGAAGCATAGGTATACGAGTTAGGAGAATCTGGCCCTGGATTTGGTGAATGCAGCTAGAAGGTTGTGACAGTACTTCCAGGCTCACCCAATTTTGGTATTGAAGAACCACCCTTTGAGATCAATATTAACCCAACCATAGGCGTCAGGAAGGTTGGTCGAATGGGGGGTGGAGCTGGGTAAGTATGTACCTCACAAGGAAATCATCGGACAAGTGATAACGGATTTCTTAGCATAAATTTCGAAGGGGAAAGTGGCAACTAGGATAAAATAAAAAAAGAACCTAAAAAGGAAAAGGGTGGCCTGACTGGTCCAAACATGTGGAGACATCATATGGATAGAGCATTGGGTGTGGACGGCGAAGGGGCCGGATTGGTGATATCAGATCCTAAAGGGGTTGGAGCGACTTATGCCCTCCATTTTATGTTTCAAGCTTCTAAAACCGAGGCAGAATATGAAGCCCTGATAGTAGGAATTGAGATAACAAAGAAGTTGGGAGCCATAGAGTTGTAAGTCAACGGGAATTCGATGTTGGTTGCAAACCAGTACAATGGGAATTACGCGGCCAAGGAGCCAACAATGATGAAGTATAAGGACAGGGTCATAAACACGACAACATAATTTGAGGAATTTAACATCACCAGAGTGCCCAGATCACAAAATACGTGGGTTGATACCTTGAGTAAATCAGCATCCTCGGCATATATGCACCTAACTATGTCACTACTGGTGGAGGAGCTGGAAAGAAGGTCGACAGACACGAGGATGGTTAGGGAAATAATGAACGCATCCCCAACTTTGATTACGCCAATTAAAGAGTACCTGACGAAAAAAATCTTCCCCAAGGATGAACAGGACGCGAGAGACGTCAAGAGGAACGCGCTGA
>JAULKM010101728.1:0-10067 GCA_032355605.1 Rubia tinctorum | reverse complement strand
TTTAACACAAATTTCTAAGATAGAGGTACCAAATTAAATTTTGCCCCACCAAAATAATTTTTCTGGCTCCGCCCCTGCATGCCACATATGCTACACTCCAAGCATCCACAACCAAAGTTAAAGGAATACTTACAAGTTTTACACTTCCATACTAGGTTTCATCTAAATGTGGAATACTCTGAAGTTTTACGCTTCTATCTTAGATTTCATCTAATCTTCTTAGGCTTCATCTGATCCAAGTATCTTGGTTTGCAACACTTTTACATTGGTTTCGATGCTAAGTTTCTTTACTGTGACAGTTTCTATGCTAAGTTTTACACTTCGTTTTGTCATACAATGATTTAATTGGCAATTGATATTGAGAAACCAATCAAGAAAGTGCAACGTTACTCAAATCAGTTGTTCAAAGCAAGAGGTTTTCTATTAAAAGATAGTAATGTTAGAACTCATTTCCAAGAATGACCCTTTTTATCATCTTCTTCTGCCTAATAATAGAGCTAGTAAGGAGAAAAGTTGTGCCCTTTTACACACAATTCTACTACAAGAAACCTTCCATATCTCTTTTATCACTACCATCAGTTTGTCGGATGAGTTTGCTCGGGGCCAGTTTTGGCGGAGGAGCCTGCGCTTGCATGTCAGCCAACTCTCGTACTCGCATGAGGATCGTAGCAGGGATCAGGGTTGAAGCGTGCTTCCGGGCATTCTGCATATGACAGATACCGAAAGAATTATGCAAAATGATCACCAGTGAACCTCGTAATATGCAATCGCGATTGTATACTTACTGCTTTTTCTCCGGATAACTGTGCAGAGCTAGCCCGTATAAGATTTCTCCACTTGTCCTGTCCATTACCAATTTACATATGTGCCGATGCTTAAAATCAATCTGTTGTTACAAAACGGTAGTTTTGATTATGAGAGAAAGGTCAGATTACGCACCTTCAGATCTACTGATGTCCTGTACGAGGATGAAGGAAACACAAGTCGCTTTATCTCAGACCATCTGCCAGCACCATATTTAGAGACACCCTCAACTAGCTTAACAACCTCAGTCAGAGACCATGGACGGTGATGCTTCCTCCTCGTTGTTCCCGGCTGAGTTGATCCCGTGTAATCATCTGAAGTATCATCACAACCGTCCCATTTGTTTAGCTCGATGCCTTTATCCAACTCCATTGTGTTTCTTCCCGGGTATGGCTCGCTTTCCTCAGAAGCAGAAGTCAGCTAGTAAGTAAAACAAACACTGTTAGGAATACTCATATTCCTTCACCAGCTGAGAAAGTAAACTTAACACTTCGCTGCTACTTAACAGCACTGCGATGGAAATAGTAACCAAATAGAAACCTACAGAGCCTAGAATTTATGACAATAACATTCCACACAGTAACTCAAGATAAACAACTACAGAAGTCACAGCCTTGGATTACTCCTTAAGCAACTACAAGTCCCAACTGTAATGCTTTGTGATGTTTTCCACCTCTATTATCTAACGTGCATGAATTTTTATAATCTCGTTCATAGTAGTAAACTCTTTCAACCGTGAGTGAAATACACTAATAACATTCGGATTATGTTTAGGAGCTGAAGTAACCAGATGGAACAGTAGAGTATGTAAACAGGACACTGTTCTTATATAACGTACAGGTTGCTGAGCACATGTAGGGGACATTCTTGCTTTCAGGACTTCCTTTGTCTCATTCTCTGACAGTAATTCAGGTGCACCAATGGTCTCCTTTACCATTCTCGTTTCTGAACTGATCTCCAATGCTTGGTTCTGCAAATTTGCAACACCAAAGCATTACAGGTTGAATCATACCTTCATCGTACTAATTTCCATAAACCATTGAAGTTTCTACAAAGAACCACATAAACAAGACATGCTTCTATTTTACCCACACAAAAGTTTCATTACCATGAAAGGCATGAAGTTTTCCCTCGGACGGCTTCGTCGAACTCTCCAAACAAATGGAACCATGACTCCAGAACCTCCCAAAGAATCCTTCCTGGTAACCACTGGTCTCCCACTGGACAAGACATTCTGAATCGACCTTACTCGAGCTCCAAAACGTAGTTGCTCATGTTCAAAACTCTTTTCCACTACTTTTCCCCCAGAGTCACCACCAGATTCAGCTTCAGATATTTCTTCAATGTATCTCTTTGTTGGCTTCCTAATTCTCTTGGCTGCTCTGCTCTCCAGCATATGATCCTCAGTGATGTAATCTTGATTCATGATAGTGCTCCTTGCTTCTAGTTCATTCACATTGGAACGGATTTTGGCTTGATTTCCATGACCATCAGATCGATCTCCAATAGTCTTTTTTGCCACTCCAATAGAATCGGAAGAACAAGCACCAGTCTGGCTGCATTCCTCTCTACCTTTCTCAACATTATCAGTATCTTTGATCATAAAAGTGGTCGTTGAAAAATCACATGAATTGGACAATGCCATTGATATTCTCCTTTTAAGCCATTCCCTGTCTTTGACAGAAGTTTCCCTACCAAATGTCGCTCTAAAAGTTTCACGAAGCTCTTTAACTGGCAGATTATCCAAGCATATCTCTCCCCTCAGCTTAGAAAAATCGGGCTTTGTACTACTACCAACATTGGGAACAGAAGAAGCATTTTGGAAAGCCACGGTTGGGCTAGAGTTCCCTGGAATCCAACTGGGATTAATATCTTTGGGATTTGATGGTGAAGCCATATGAACAGTTTCCTACAAAATGATTGAAAGCAGCAATTGTTTAGCACTGGAAAAAAGCAAATAATAGATGATTTTCGGTCATCAGTGAATCATCACGCCCTAATTAAGTAGTACAAATAAAGAAAAACTGAAGATACCTCTTTTTTAATATTTTCTTTCCCAATATCGCTCGCACTTTCAAGTAGAATCTTTTGATTTTCTGCATCGGATATATGTTGCTCAGATTCAAATTCCAGTAAAAAAAACACATTTCAAGCTCCATAACAACTTTAGAGTACAAGCTTAAGCATTTGGACTGGAATCTAGGGCAGCAACTGGCATTTTCACAAATGTTTTGCATCCAAATACTAAAGACTGGGAGGTAAAAACTAGAAACATAAAGTTCTGCACTTCAAACAGAATGTTCACTCAACAAGCTAAAAGACTTGCTTGATGAAAAACAATGCGAATACTTTGCAATGACAGCAGTTTTTAAGAAACTAGCAAATTGTGACCACTATACTGACCTTCCAAGGATGATTCATTTCTCTCCAAGGAAAATCCTTGGGTTTCGCAGCCTGGCATACGCTGCCCGGTACCAGGACCAGACTGTTCAGCCTTCTCATCTTCTAGCAAATCCTCAACCACCAAATCCTCATCCGTAGCTGGAACTAATCTCCCGTCACCATCAACCTAAAAAGTATTTGAAGGAATCACAATTTGTTCTCTCCACCACCATGACTATAGGTGCTAAGATTTCAATCATTTAGATTAAAAAACAATCAAAGAAGCACATTCAAAACAAATTTAATTCTTATTCACTGTCACAACATATTAGATAGTACTATACTACTCGAATTCGACCTACGTCTTCAACAGATAAATCACAAAGCACGAGAATTCTACTTCACAGGGATACTGTCACATCAATAAAAATCAGGTTATAAAATGTCTGGCAACAAGCAAGAACAGGATACTGAGCTTCAAAACGAAACAAAAATCCGTGATACTACAGCTGTATTTACGTCTCCTCCAAACAAACTCATTTCAGACAAACCTTGCCATTAAGATATGATATCATGAAAATTTTATAATAGTTCGGCTAGATTGAACCAAATCATCAATTTTCAAAGAATTTTCGAACCCGAACGAGCTTATATACAACAGGGTCAGGATCAGCATTAGGATCAGATGCATTGATTTCTGCCTCCATCAAAACCCCACCAAGTGCAACTCACATACACACAGCTGGAAATCACAAAACAAAAACCCAAAAGTAGAAAAGCGTTAGTTATAATAAATTCACGCATGCTAATCTAGAAAACAGACACTACACAAAAATATACCCTAAAAATTACATTGACAATTGATCAAACAGTTGATGAACATATAATTAATCTCAAAAATAACAAAATTAAGAGGGGCTATAATTAAAGAAACTACCTTATTGATGCAACTGTAAACGTGGAAATTTCCGGTGAATTTTCCGGCGAATTTGGCGTTTGATAGCTCAGTAGCTATTTCCAGTACGCTGAGAGTAAAGTCGCGGAACTTAAACGACGTTCCAAGACCACGTTTTGGAGCGCTTTTAAGGTTCGGTTGTGTATATGCGCGCGCATGATAGGATCGGTGGGCACGCGTCCTTTTTATCTTTTGTTTTGATTGGTTCAATTTAACTCATTTTTTAGTGTTTACTAATCCACCATTAGACGGGACATTCTATTATTAATATGATTAATAAGGTGATTTGATTTTTATTTTTATTTATTGCATTAATTTATCTATAATTATGAAAAATTGGTAAAATAGGGAGTCTGACTCTTAAAAAACGGGACCAATATTTAAATTACAAATTAGAAGAAATTAAAATAAAATTTTCGGATTCAATTAATCAGGTCATAAACGTATAAGTACTGCACGAAGCATAATAAATTTTAATATTACAATAAAAACCTTTCATCTTTCAATAATTCTAATTCAACCTCATTTTCCATATGTCAATGGGAAGACGATTTTCCCAAAATTTTGCCTAAAATAAATTCAACATATAAAAAATTGTAATTTGACATTAAAAATTATTAAAATAATATATTTTTAATTGATCTATCCGTTAATTGATCTAATGGGAACTTCTCTCAATTTAATAATTTTTTTGAAGAAGAGATTGAAATTTAAATTACAACATTATTAAGGTTGAATCGAAATTTAACTCAATGTAAATTGATTATAAATGACGAAAAATTATATTAATTTCAATTTAATTCACTTTAATTATAGTAAAAGAACATTCCCTAAAATTTTATAAGTATTGGACAGAGCAATGCATATTTAAAAAAAACAGATCACATATTAAGAATACACACTAATTCTTGCGAATGCCGTGTTCATTAAGTGACCCATGATGCAAGCTATATACTTTGAAATTTTAAATATGCGCGGGCGTGAGTGAAACGAAAATTTGACAAGTATTCATTAAAACTGCAGTTATGCATCCATTTTTACTCTTTATTTTTAAATATAAATTGGACACAAGAAAAAAAAATTATGTGGGGGAATTGAGTATGTGGGGTGAGGGGCCAATTAAATTGGACATGTGGCAAGTGAGTGGGTCAAAGGTTAGTTTATTTTGCATTTTTTTATTTTTAAAATTTTTTAATTCACTCACTTGACGCATGTCCTATTTTAATTGGCCACTCAGCTCTACATACTTAATTCCTCCACGTAAAAATTTTTATGGACAAAAAAAAATTATGTGGAGAAATTGAGTATGTGGGGGTGAGGGGCCAATTAAAAAATGACATGGGCAAGTGAGTGGGGACACTTCTCATTTTATTCCCTCTCATTTCATTAAGCAAACTGCAGAATTTGTTGAAGATAGCCAAATTTAGTCTCCAACGGCTCAATAAATCAAATCAAGAATTGGAGAGCTGATTACAGCAAATGACATGGAATGTTTTGTGAACAGAAGCATGCAACGAAGAGATTGGTTGTCCATGCATGTGAAAGCCACAACAAAATTAATCATCAAATCTAAATTTCATTAAACACCATTTTGAAGCTTGAATCTGCTCATTTTGGCACTTTTAAAAAACACTGATTCATCACTTAGAGTATGACTTAGAACTCAAATGCCATATCAGTGAAGTGGTTTTACACAATAGAAAGCTTATGTTACAATGATTGCATGGCGAATGACGGCGAAAATTGAAAAAGCGATGGAGCGTCATAAAGGTCCGATACGGTTTTCAGTGTAACTTTTGCGTTCGAAGTCAGAATCAGGCGAGGTCGGATGTGTTGGAACCGTCCCACCCGCCGTCCCTCCGTCGATCTCCGACCGGACTCGGCCGAGCGGAATTTTCCGTTGCCCCACGCGCCACTTCCGCTTCAGTCTCGCCGGATCACACGCCAGTCTGTGGCCTCCACGCGCCGGTGACTGTGTTCTCGCGCTGCATCTGCTGCTTTGTCCTTGCACAAGAATTAAATCAGTCGTCCACTTCCATTCACAAGCTTGTTGTGTGTTTGGTGCGATTTGATTTCTTTTTTGTGTTTGGATATGTTGCCGATGACGTCAATCACTCTTCCGTCGTCTATCAACTGTATCACAATCAAGATTGATGGTTCCAACTACTCTCACTAGCGTACTCAAATTACTTCTGTTTTACTAACTGTCAAGCTAATTGGTTATGTTGATGGTTCAATTGTCTGCCCTCCGGAGACTGCGAGCTCGTCCTCCAAGGAATCCGAGGACAAATCTTCTAACGATGCTAATCCTCGTGATATTTGGATCCATAAATAAAAAACATGTTCAAGCTGCCCTTTTTTCAACCCTGAATCCTACTGCAATGTCGACAATTGATAGTATGATCACTGCCGCTCAGGTATGGGAGGCTTTAGCCACTAAAATTAAGAATAATTCTCATGCTCGTCGGTCTTTTTCTCGTTGATCATTTATATGGAGTTCGTCAACAAAATCAATATGTCCAGGAATATTATGCTCATTTTAAAGATATTCTTGATGAATTACATGTTCTTGGTCATTCCCTCAATGATGAGGATGTTGATGTTGTGTTTTGTCATGGCTTGAATGATACACTTTCTCAGTATTCTTCTACCCAAATGGTGAAAGACATTTTACCTCTTTTGTATACCATTGTTGTTGATGCTGAAGCGTTATAATTTTCGCTTGAAACCCGTTCGTCTACCTCTAAACCGGTACCCTCTGTTTTTGCTGCTTCTCAACATGATCCGGACAGGCGAACCGCTACAGGGGTGGCCGCAGGTTTGGCCGAGGATGGGGCGGCCGAGGACGCGATCGTGGCCTTGGTGGTGTCCGCGGACAGTCCGGGCATCCGACTTATGTTTGCCAATGGTGTCATCGCCCCGGTCACCTTGCTGAATTTTGCTAAAAGCTATCTCATGTTTCTCGCGATGAAGTTGCAAACTCCGCGGACACATCTCAGCCATATTATCAGCAGTTGAATGCCACTCCTGATTGGTACATGGATTCTGGTGCTACCAATCATATGACTGGATCGGCTTCCAATCTGGATAGTGTCGCTCCTTATCACGGTAATCGTCATGTTTATTTTGGTAATGGTTCTGCTTTGAATATTTCCCATGTTGGCAATTCCCAGATTTATGATTCACTTACCTTATCTGATGTCTTGGTTGTTCCAAATATCAAATAAAATTTATTATCCATTGCCAAGTTAACAAGGGATCCAAATGTTGTTTCTTTTGATGTCACTTCTTTTACTATTCAGAACAAGGTTACCAAAGAGCTCGTGGGTCGAGGACACAGTGAGGGAGGTCTTTACGTTTTAGATTACAGTGGTGCTGATTTAGTTTCTTTTGTTAATTCAAATAAGGCCAAACCTCCTTTGAGCTATGGCATAGTCGGTTAGGACGTGTTCCTTTTTATGTAATTTCATCTTTAAATAAAACTGGTAGTCTGCCAATTACTAGTTTGCTGCCAAAACCTCATTTATGCACTTCTTGTGAAATGGCTAAGGGCAAGCATATTTCTTTTAATAATAATTTAAAACGCGCACCACGCATACTTGATTTAGTTCATTGTGACCTATGGAGACCCTCATCTGTTGTCTCTCACGTCGGGTATCTTTATTATGTTATTTTTATTGATGATCACTTTCGGTTTACTTAGATATTTCCTTTATGATGTAAGTATGATTTTGTGGAGGTTTACATGCAATTTGAGGATTTTGTTGAGAATCAGTTTTCCACCACTATTAAAGTTTTTCAGAGTAATGGTGGAACCGAGTTTGTGAATCATCGCATGCGATCTCATTTTGTGTCTAAAGGCATTATTCATCAAATTTCATGTCTTTATACTCCAGAGCAAAATAGTCGTGCAGAAAGGAAGCATTGCCATATCACCGAGACTGGTTTGTCATTGCTATTTCATTCTGGCTTTCATCATTCATTCTGGTATGATGTTTTTTCAACATCAGTCTATATCATTAATAGGTTGCCCACTCCGGTGTTATATGGTCAGCCTCACTACTCAATTATTTTTGGCTCCCCGCCTGACTACTCCAACTTTCATACATTTGGATGCCGTGTTTTTCCATACTTGAGGCCTTATTCTGTGCACAAGTTGGAACCCCGAAGTATGTCATGCATTTTTTTGGGATACAATTCACAGTACAAGGGTAATCGATGTCTTGATCCTCTTACCAAGAGAGAATACATCACTCGTCATGCTCGATTTCATGAAACTTATTTTCCAGGCTCCCGTACTAGTTCTGTTACAAATGCTTCGTCATTGGATGTTTCAGCTTTTTTGGAGCCATCTTCGGTTACCTCAGAGGTGTTTGAACCATCTTCCTCCTCGGAATCACCCATTATTTTGGATAATTTATTTTTACGGAATGCAGTGGATTCTCCAGCACCACCGTCGTACCAGCCGACGTTAGCTCCGCCAATCTGGGCTGCGCATGGGCCTCACACTCCGCTACGGTCCACAACGTGTGTCATACACGTGGCGACCTAGCCGTCTCCGTCGACGCCGTCTACAAATTCTGTGACTCCACCGTCGCCACTTCGGTCGCCATAAGTTCCGCCAGTCATCACCACCGGAGCTCAGGCACCGCCGGATACCACCGCACGTGTCGATCACGCGCCGAACTCACTAGTTTCGTCCGCATCCACCCACTGCCAACCGATTCTATATTGGTCACTGTCCTTGCCGCACGTCGACTCTGATCCTTCCTCGAGACTTGTGCTGACAGCCTCGGGCTCGTTGTCTTCTTCAGTTTTGGTTCCTTCTTCCCGATATCCAATGGCGACTCATTCTCGTACTGGTTCTTTATGGTACAAGGATTTTGCTGATTATGATATCTCTAGTTTATTGAGTGCTTTATTTTTTGAAGATGGAGCCTCGCAGTCATCGTTCTGCGGTTAAGGATCCAGATTGGGTTGCTGCTATGGATTCCAAAACGGTTGTTTTACGCGCTCAATAGACATGTGAACTGGTTCCCCGACCTCCTCATGTAAATATTGTTGGCTCCAAATGGGTGTATCGTTTAAAGTACAAGTCTGATGGCTCACTCGATAGGCACAAGATTAGGTTAGTTGCTCACGATTTTTCTCAGTTACCTGGTTTTGATTGTGATTATACATTCAGTCCGGTTGTGAAAACATCTACTATTTGTACTGTTTTGCCTCTTGCTATCACTCGTAATTGGCCATTACGACAGCTCGATGTGAAGAATGCATTTTTAAATGGCGTTCTTGACTCCCCGATTTACATGGAGCAGCCTCCTGGTTACAAAGATCCAATGCGTGCTGATTTTGTTTGATGTTTGCGCAAGGCAATTTATGGTTTGAAACAAGCTACTCGTGCTTGGTTTCAAAGATTTAGTTCTTTTCTGGTTGGCCTGGATTTTGTGTGCAGTTATGCATAAACCTCCTTATTTATTTTCTCTCAAGGTGCCTCTCTACTTTATCTATTGGTTTATGTTGATGACATTATTCTAACCGGGAATGATGGTCATCTCATCAAGAAGCTTATTGCTCGTGTTCATCAAGAGTTTAAGATCACCGATCTTGGCACCTTATAGTATTTTTTTGGTTTGGAGGTTGTGCAAAATTCCGATGGCTTATTCCTTGGCCAAGCTAGATATGCCAAAGACATTTTATTGCGCGCCGAAATGCAAGACTCGGCGTTGGTAGCTATCCCTTTTGTAGCTTTTTTTTCAACTTTCCAGTTCTTCTGATAAGCCATTCGGAAATCCCACTCTTTACCTCTCTTTAGTTGGTGCACTAAAGTATTTGTCCATTACGCGTCTCGACATTTCTTATGTTGTGAACACGGTCAGTCAGTATATGCAGTCTCCTACTGATGACCATTACCAAGCTGTCACTC
>JAULKM010101727.1:0-25851 GCA_032355605.1 Rubia tinctorum | reverse complement strand
GTAACACTTATAAACACTACACCGTGTCTAAGCATTGAACCAATTCATGCATTTACACAAGATTAGCCAAGAACGTTTAACGTTCATAAACCTCTCCTATTCGCAATACAAAACAAACATGATAATGATTTCGACATTATCACATTCATCTAGCAATTATCAAATCACTAACAACATAAGAAGCTGTAATTCATGCTCTTGGATTTCATATAAAAGCAAAGGAGAATTAGCTATTTTCTCCAAACCCTAACACATAATCATACAAGAAATTAATATACTCAAACTTCTAACACCGTTAATCATTCAACAATCAAATTCAAGCACACTAAATACACAATAGAGAAAGCATCAAATAAATAGATAGGGATTCTCAAGACATAGATAAGGAAGCCTCAATCCATTGCTCCCAAAGAGATTAATAAGCTAAATAATAAAAATCCATAACTAATCTACAAACTAAGAAAAGGAAGAAGAAGAAACTAGGGTTTTAAACCTAGAAAATTGCAGAAGAAAATGGGTTAAAACTGTTCTGGAAAAGGGGAAGAAAGTAGTATTTATAGTACAAAAAGTCCAAAAAGTAGATATGGGCAGTCGACTGTCGCGACTCGCGATACATTCGTCCGACTCGCGATGGGCATTGTACCGTAGCGATCGCGACACATTCGTCACGGCTCGTGACGGTCAGAGAACTCTGCCATCAAATGTTGTCTTCTTTCTTGGTCTATTTGTAGTTGACTCCTCTTCCCTTCTTCAAGTCTTCCAGGTCTTCATTGTTTTCAAAATGTAGTTTTCTTGGTCTTCAAATCTTCAAAGTCTTCCTATATTTTCCTTGTTACACAAAATCCCCTGGAAGAGTAATAAGAGCGTAAAGTCGCTCTTAACTCATCTTAGAGAACTTCAAGGCAAAATGCCACATCTAGAGTACAAAAGTATACAAAAGTGAATATAAAAAGTCCTCAAAATAACCATATAAATAGACACACCATTTAGTTCACTTGGTCCCATCTTCATAGGTCTTCAAAGTCAGTTCATGATGCGATGATTTATCTCTTTTGACCAATTACACATTTATTACCCGAGAATAAGTAAGTTGAGTTAAATTGGTGTTTGGCCATGAAATTATACAAGACCCTGAGGAAATGTGGTGATTTATTAATAACTTGTTTATGGGTGATAGGAGGTTTTGTAATCTTTTCCTCCTCAACTATTGGCTGAGATGTTGTCATTGGTGTCTCCTTAAAATGACTATCTTTGTTCGGGTCGGCATAAATTAGGCAACAAGGCCATAGAAGAAACTTTCCCGTGCAGATCCCACTCACTTGTAGTGGCCTTCTACAATTGGTAATAGGGCTTTGAGGACCTTGGGGTTCTCCATTGAAACTATGAAAATGCCATCACCAATTGGAACAGAATGATGATGTCGCAATGACTCGTGTAGAATTCTGTTGGCAACGTGTAGTGGCCTACCATTTTTTCCTCGATCAATGTATAGCTCACAAAAATGCAATGTATAGATTATGAGTGAGAACATACATAATGTAAAATAAATTTTTAGCCATATACTTATTAATGAAATAATTTAATTCAACCAACCTTGTTTTCAGATAACACAATGGGTTTGAATATGTTATTTATTTTCTTCATTTGTTGGGGGATCAAGAATGGGTTGTTGGTTCATCTCAACTTCTCCCAACGAGTGTCATGATCCTCTAGACAGTGGCATCCAATCGAGAGTCAAATTATCCAAATTCTCAGGTAGCGGGAGCCCCGTGTGCTCGACCAATGTTTGAATCAATAGTTCTTGTTGCTCTATCTGATTGTCTCTAACGAGGGATTCCTTTTGCAATATGTGGACTCTTGAAGGTTTAGCCCAATCATAGGATCGAACTATCCTAAATGCCTCTCTTTGTGACAAAAATGATCCCACTTTCTGGGACGACCGGGCTGGTTGGGTTTACTTATAGCCTTATGAAGGGTATCGTACTTACCTAATGGAATGAATTGACCTTCCAATTGGTCTTGCTTTAACTTTGACTACATATGAAATATAGTTCCATGAACACTAATTAAAGGAAATAATAAACCAGATTGAAATTAGAAGAAATAATTAAATTCTTACCACTCGTTTCGTGACTTCAATAATCGAAGGTTTATCGTATCCACCCTTTTTATTTTTCTAGCTCTTCAAGAAGAGATCACACGTATCGATCTCTTCAACATCGATTGGTGTGACTAATGACCTCACCTCTTTCTCGCTCATCCCCCCATCGATGGCAATTTGAACATCCCTTTCAAAATGTTCTTTTACTAATTCGAGGGCCGCTAATCCATATCCACACAGTCTCTTCCAATGGGGTGTTTTGTTTTTCAATGCATTACTTTGTTTTTCTGCCCTCGTACCCTATTTTTTAGGATGTTACCAAAAGAAATGTAATATTTAGAGACTAACAAAAAATAATTTAAATCACTTACATTTTCCTCATTATCCAAGGTTCTTCTCTTATGAATTTCCCAACTATCCGGTTGAATATGTGTATAGGTTAACCATAGATGACCACCCTTTGTGCTATAGAATATGTAATCTCTAGACAAGGTGTACTTGTGTTCTCTCCAACTTTTTGACATCATGGACATTTCTTTCTTCTTCAAATCATCCAAATCCGGACAATCGATCTTGAACGGTCTCTATAAAAATTATATCAAATCATGATGAAATACATCTACATCAATTTATTTGAACTCTAGATGAAAGAAAAAGGGTAGAAGCATAATAAAGTAAGAAATGCTAGTTGGTACCTTGCATTCCGTCCAAAGGACATCTTTGTATTCTTTAGGGACCTCATGCCAATTATTGTACTTGATGTCTACCCTTGTCCTACCCACTTTCCCTACCCAACTTGACCACTTAGCACGCTCATGGGAAAAACATTTTCCCTTTTGGTTGAATATTAAAAAGTTGACTCCTTCCTTGCAATTCCACATTCTAAAGTCCTACAATGTGTCCTAGCTATGATGTCCTCCTCCGACCCCTTTTCTTCATCATCTTCATCGCCTATTGTATCAGAATTTCCTTCGAGTGAACCCGTCAGTTCTTCTCGAGTCCTTTTCCGTGACATTAAAATACATATAGATAATAAATATATTCCACATACAAATTACTAGAACACAATAGAAGACATTTCATAAAAAAACATAAATGGATCGTAATAGAACACACCATCTACATATCTCTTAGGAACAAAACTCAAACAAAAAAGGGATTGATACACTTATCACCTCAACACAACAACACTTTAATATTTACCTTTTTGAAGAATAGATGGGGATTAGATGTTGAAATGATATAGGTAGACCATATTCTTCACCATGTAAAAACTCTAACCAAAACCCATACTCTTTGGCATTGATTCTAAAGAGAATATGTTATGTAGATGATGAAATATATGGTTTTGGATGGTTTAGCAATACAAGTAGAGTTTAGGAGAGATTTTTGAAGAATTTTGTGGAAGAAGGTATGGGTAGGGTTTTTGGGGGGGGAAAATGGGAGGGAACTCGCGATCAAAACAAATGGGTATTAATTACTCATTTGAAAACTACCCTTAATGCTTATAGCCAATAAATTAGTTCCGAGCTCAAAAGCATTTTTGGCGAATAGGTTCCAAATGAGAAACTATGTCTTGTCTTTGATAAATAGGATAGAATAGGTTTCAAGCTCGTTACCTATTTCGAGTATATTAAAAAAATTGGGGATATGTTTTCATAACCCGGTAGAACCCTAATTCTCAATTCCATTTCCCCCCATTTTACAAACTTGTAACCTCCATTCAATCCTCTCTTAACCAACGTGATAATGGGTCCTAGGTAATGCGGTGGAAGAGTGAGGAGTGGTGCGGGGAATGCTTCGGACCATAGTCATCGGCCAACACAAGAGCTCCCTGGTGGGTCTCAGCGATTCTTCGATGGAGGCGCTGAACAAAGGTATTTGCCCTTCAATCATAGAAAATGCACAAATCCTAAGGTTATTCATGCATCAGTGTTGAGCCACTAGGTGCATTTGATTAAGAAATTTGAGTACTCGGGCTTGGACAAGTTACTACTTTTAGATGAACCTTTCCATTATGACAAGGTCCTACAATTTTATGCTAATTTAGGACAGGGTGGTAACAATAAGGAGAACACAATTTTAAATGGTGTGACAATACCCGTTACAAAGTATTCCATTAATGATTTCCTAGGTTGCGAGTACACAGACCCGACTAAATTGAAGCATGTTGATGAGGGTAGACCTATTGAAATTTTCCAACAACAGAATTGGCCTGGGGTTAAAGAAGTAACCCCGTTGTGCCCAATTTAGATGGTAGGAAATACTTTAATAGGCCGGGATCGACACCGGGATAGGCTGAGAGCTAAGATGTGGGGGAAGTTTCTGTTGAGGATATGTTAGTGTAAAAGTGGATTTGTTAAAATGTCTCACCGTCGGGGGACCTTGCATGCGAGCCTACATTTGGGAAATTAAGGTATTCTACTACATGATTTGGGGTGTGAAGATTAACCCGAACTATACAATTTTAATGTATACACCATCCGTCCCACTCTAAATTGCTTATTTACTTTTTCAAGGTCTTCAATGCATTTGTTTGACCGTAAATATCTCTAGTTACATTTAACAATGCCGTATAAATTATTTATACTTAGAAAATAGATGTTAAGACAAATCTAACAATATCTCACATGATATATTTATTACTTATGTATTAATTTTATATTTATGGTCAAATTTTACAAAATTTGACTCTCAAAAAGTAAATAAGAAACTTAGAGTTGAACGGGGGGAGTATGTTGAAGGCCGTGGCAATTAAAAAGAAAGATTTTCCGTATGTTGGCTTGATCACGATGTTGATCAAGAAGTGGGAGGTTTTGCCCACCGATAAACCATTGTGTTTGGAGTACTGTGATGGGGCTTGGTTTGACCACAAGCATTTGGTCTTGAACTCTGAGAATGTATATGTCCAGCGCACAATTCCCAGGTCATCCGCTGGGGTGATGAAGAGATGGCGGGATGCCGCGATGGGGAGGGCAGAGGCATCTCCATCTCATGAGTAGTGAAAGCTTATCAATTTAAGTATATTTTTGGTTATTTTACTCTTCGTAATATGTATTTCATAACTATCAGCTGTGTTTTGTAGGTAGCTGAGGTTCATGGATAAGTACCTTCAAAAGGTACATGTCCTGCCTTCAAAGTGAAGTTAGTGCCGCTAGTGCAGAGCTAGCCGTGGTCAAAGCTAGGTACAAAAAATTCATCGAATCCAGAAGACTCTACATTGTGCTTAGTGACGACGAGGGTATGCCAAACTTTAAGCCTAATTATTTGGAGGACAGTGAGACCGAGAGCGAACAAGGTGTGGATGGAGATATGTAGCAGGAGAAAACCAACAACGAGATTTAAGAAATATAAGGTTGATCATTTGGAAGTTTAAAAAAATTGGGGATGTAACAACTATGGATTTAAACTTGTGTTTTGGATAATTGTCTATATCATGTTGGATGATCATGAGAACAATATTTTGATTAAGATCTTATCTATTTTAAGGTTTCATGTCTGTCCTAATCTGTTGCATGATTGTCATTACAAGCCCGGTCATTTGATGGAACATATTGGATGTTTCTGATGAAATAACCATACTTGATGAAGAAGTTCCGATAGAGGAAATTTATCATTTCTTTATGAATATGTTCCCCGAAGGCGTTCAGAACTCGGAACCATTTTTTCATGGGTTAAAGAAGTAGATTGAATTTCCACTCTTATGAGCTCGGAAATGAAGTTCTGAGCTCTGACGTACTTTCAGGACAAAACCTGGTCCTTATAAAGAAAGATTTTTTAATCTAATTTTTCAATAGCTATTTTGAGAGCGGAACTATATCTTCTGCCGAAACAGAAACAATGAATGTAGCTGATACAAGTCTGGAACTTTAGTTGTGATATTTGATGTATTTTTTAGACCAAACCCGGTCTCTTCAAAGAAAGACTTTTTTAAAATTTTGTTTTATGATTAAATTTACGAGCTCGGAACTATGCCATATCCAAAAGTAAAAATAGACTGGTTACAAGCTCGGAACTAAGGATCCGAGATCGTATGTATTTTCAGGAGAGAACCTACTCGAAAGACTCTTTAAATTCCTTTTTGGATCAATTCGAATAAAATCTCAAAAATTAGTTCCGAAATTGGAACAAAAAATCCGGATAGTTTTATAAATTCGTCTGATTGTACTTCTAAGTTAGGAACTACAAATCGTCCATTTTATAAAATGACACAAATGTGTTCCTACCTCAGAAGTGATGCGCCTATATAAAAATAAACCCAAATCAGGATACATTCTAAAAACCCAAGTAAATTTTCTGTTGTAGAACTCCGACCCTCACCCAAATTCAATTTCTCACCCAAGCGGGATACATCTCGGATGTTCTCTTTGAATCCTAATGCGCCGGTTAGTGGGAATGATAGGAAGCTGACCGAGGAATCCCGGCTACGAAGCAAGGTTATTTTCTCTTGAAGCCAAAACTAGGTTTAATGTTTTAAGGGATGATGGAAAATTGTTAGATACATATATACGAGATTTGAATGTGTACTAGAGCATAAAGTTATCCAACCCCGTTAAGTTTTTTGAAGATCAACATGTCCTTAAACTTATTAGTTTGAACAAACCCTCTCACTTTGATGAGGTTTTCCCATTTTATTCCAATTTGCATGAGGTAGAGGGTTCAGATAAATATTGGAATAGGGTGAACGAGTATACTGTTGAGATAAGCCCGTGGATTATCAATCAAATAATTGAATTCCCCAACAAAGGTCTAGAATATGTTTACCCCCAAGTGGAGGATGGGCCTTTAGATGATGTTTATCATAGGGGGGAATGATCGCTAAATGATGAATATTCTAGTATTGACCCAATTGCGTGTAGTATCAAATACTTTAAACACAATCCTCATGATTTAGGTTGACCGGAATTATTTCATCTCAAGGAACTCGAAATTGACCAATGTATTGTGTACGAGATAATAGCTTGGTCGATAGTAGTGACTCTTATGATGTTCTACTATGTGATTGAGGGGGCCAAAGTTTATCCCGGGACTGCTATTTTTAAGCACATGGTGTGTGTAGCTACATCAAAGTTAATAATCAAGAATTTGCCTTATGGAAACTTGATTACATTTATCTTGCGAAGTTTAAATGGGTTGGCTTTTTATAGCAAGGAAAAGGCGTGCAAGTACTTTAAAAGCCAATACATTTTGAAGTAAAAGTGGATGCTATATGAGAACAAGTGGTGTCACCGAACGATTGATACGGCTGAGCCTCACAAGAGATCAATGGTTTAAGAAGGTACACTTATTATTTTAAAGATATATCTACGTTAGATGACTATATTTTGTTAATTGTTATCTGTACAATGTAATTGCAGAGGAGTTTGGAATAAATTTATCAAGAGCTTGAAGAACTGCTTCAAATGGGTGTGCGACGAAGTGTTCCAACTGAGGGAGCTTATATGGAAGTTAAAAAGGAAGTAACATGCTTATGAGAGAGCCTTCAAAGAGTCAAAGACACCTTACCTCAAACGATGCTCATCCATGTGACATGTTTTAGGGCTTTTGTAGGAGATGCTTGGAAATCTGTTTGTTATTGTCTTCAATGTACAAGACTAATTAATAATTATGAAGCTATCTTAGATTCACTGTATTAGACTAATTAACATCGTGCAAAACTGATCTTTTTCTATCTTATATAGTGTTTGTTTTACTTTTTTTCATACGTGTAGTGTACGTACCAATTTTTATTAGCCCAAAAGGTTGTTTGGCATACTCTAGCAGAGTAAGGAAGAAACAAGGGAAGAAATGACTGATGACCATTTGTCCCGAAACAGTTCCGAACTCGGAACTGGCTCTCATCAAATGGTTATCTTTTTAAAACACTAGAATCAAGCTCCCAAAATCATGTGCTAAATTTTTTCTTCTTTTTAGGAAACTTCTTTTTTACCTTCCTTCTTTTTTTGATCATCTTTCCTTGAGCATCAACCCATATCACTTCATCATGGTCTGACCTTTCGAAATGCAGATGCAAGCTTTCCTAATCTTCTTCAAGCATTAGATTATCATCATTAGAATCGATAAACCATTTGGCTTGAAACTGATCAAATATTTAAAATTGTTTCCACCTACAAAAGCCCTTTTACCCTCAACAACAATAGCCTACTTTGAGTCAGGTGGGTCCTTCACATAGCAAAATTAATGAGCTTGACCCTCTAATATGAATAAGTCTTCTCTCCAAGACAACCAGCTTCAATCAACTAGAGTGAATCCAAATTCCTCCATTCTTTGACCACTGTTAACAGCCACCCATTTACAATCAAATATGGGAACTCACATTGTCTTATAAAAAAATTCCCATATTTTAACTTTGGTTCCAAAGCAACATGTATGCGCATAAATTGAATTGTTGTCGTCTGACCTAGCAACATGCAGTACCTCCAAAATAAGAGAAACTCCAATGTTTTGGGAAAATTCCCTATTATTCACTGATTTTGTGGAAAATGTAAAATCGTTGATGTCTTACCCTCCATATGAAAGGACCATACCAAGAGGTCTACGTGCTTGTCCCTTAATCGTTTTAGGGTGTCTACTCATGCCCATGTGACCACGAAGCCATAATCTAAATGTTCTAGTGTGTTGCTGGAGAACCCGAGTTTCATTGAATGAAAGATGTGCCATGCGCATCTCATTCATATGAAGCTTAATATATGGAAAAACATCATCGTGGTTTTGAAGTACGTACAAATAAGTAGCACGTAAATTCTTTGCTGTAGGGTTGAGCAGCTTACCCAGTCGAACCCATTGGCCATCCTATTGTCCCTCATGTTTAGAACTCATAAGCCCAACCAAATCTACCTTCTTCAAATATTCGGTAAAGAACTATATTACCTCCTCTGTCACATACCGTTACACAATATTTGCATCAGGCCAATATCCATTCTTCACAAAATGTTTGAAAATTTTCATATACTGTTAAAAAAGGATACATCAATCTAAAAAATATAGGACCACATATCTTGATCTCCCATACCAAATGAATAATCAAATGGACCATAATGTCATTGAATGATAGTGGAAAGTACATCTCCATTCAGCATAGCACTTCGACAATCATCACTTGCAACCGGTCAAGCTTTGCAACGTAATCTGTTTGGAAAAATGGAACTGAAGAACAAACAAAGCTTTGTAATGCACAATATTACATGGGAAGTCAAAGATGAATTTATCACAATGGAATTTAATTCCAGCATCAAATTGTGACAGTCATGTGATTTAAGGCCTACCAACTTTAACTCCTTCACTGATACACATTAACTTATGTTATGAATGTACCACGAGCACCTTCAAACTACTCAAGTCTTGGAAAATGATTTCTTCTCCGCATTAGACATGGAGAAACATTCGGGGAGGGAGATAACACTTATCACCATCTATAATAGGTCCCAGACTCTCCTTAACACCCATATAAACCATGTCAAGCTGGGCCTTCAACCCATATTTTTTTCCCAGGGGCATTTAACAGTGTACCAACCAATGAATCGCACACATTTTTCTCGATGTTCATTACATCAAGATAGTTTCTAACATCCAAATCCTTCCAGTATGGGATTTTGAAAAAAATAGAGCATTTTTTACAACTTCATCTGAATGAAGATTTCCGCTTCCCCTTCCAAAGTTTAATTTCAATTCTTTAACTCTGTCAAAAAATTGTTTACTTTTTAGTGGTAACGGTGGTGGGCACAACTCGATCTCCCTATTGAACCACTTCTTTGCAGAATACCACGGGTACCCCTGAGGAAGAAACTATCTGTGCCCCTGGTAAACAGTTTTACATCAGTGTTTAAGTTGGAAAAAAAGGTTTCCATTTCACACATAGGACACGCGTAGTTCCCTTTCACTGAATATCCGGACAAATTTTCGGTAGCAGGAAAATTATTTATTGTGTAGAACAATAAGGCCTTCAATGTGAAATAATATTTCACGAGAACATCACAAGTCCAAAATCCATGCTTAAAAATGTCACCAAATTATCAATAAGGGGAGCAAGATAAACATCTATGTCATTACTAGGTTTCCTAGGGACCGAAATCATCATCGATAATAATACATACTTTTGTTTCATCGTCAACCAGGAGGGGAGATTGTATATTAACAACGTTACTGGCCATGAACTATGTGTGATGATCATATCACCAAATGAATTCATTTCATTAGTCGACAAGCCAAGCCTTAAATGTTTTCGATCTAAACTCAGGGTAAAGGGCATCAAGCTTCTTCCATTGCTCACCGTCAAACGTATGACTGATCACATCATCCCTAAGTTTAACTCTATCTGCATGCCACCACATTAACTTTTCATCCTCTTTGAAATCAAACAACTTCTTCAAGCGTGGGATAATAGGAAGATACCATAAAACTTTAGCTGGGTTTTCTTCTTCGAGATGAAACCAATTTCCGCACCCATAACAATTTCTCCCAGCTTCAACTTATATCAAGACTCACCACATACACGGAAAATTTCTCTATCCACTTCCTTCTCCCCTCTATAGAACATACAGTCGTTTGGACAAGCATGATTTTTTTTCAATTCCAATCCCATTGAACATAGAATCCTATTTGCTGCATAAGATCTACCGAGCATAATATTACCATCTTGAAGCAAATCCCTGAGAAATTATATCGTATCACTCATACCTTTGTTGGTCCACCCATATTTTCCCTTCACCTTCATTATCCTTAACGTAGTGCTCAAAATAGAATGTTTGGACCCATTATACAATGCAGTCTTCTTTTCATTGATCAACGCTTATATGGCCTCAGGTTTAACGTGAAATTCTCTAGAAACGTCCTTCTCCATCTCATCAAATCTATCATTTCCATCGAAATCAACCCATTCTTTAGTTTTAACATCATCAACAATATCTGTGAGAACCTCCCTGTGCTATATCCAGTGAGTATAACTAGTTTGAAAACCTCACATTATAAGATGTTCACATAACTTCTTTCTCTCCACATATGCATCATTCTTACAATCCTTACATGTGCAACTGATGCGCCCCAAACTGACACCATTGTATTCACTGCTCCTTTAGCCAGAATCTGCAAGACAAAATCCCCGGAGTTATCCGGGGGAAGAGCCTTCGATGATAAAGTCAGAAAGTTTATTTTGATTAGAGATGAATAGTTGAGTATACAATGTTACCTTTCTCCTTTATATTTTATGGGAGACAGGGCAACTATTTTGTTTGCTTGTGATGAGGTTTCCCTAGGGGTCCGAAGATCATAAGGTTTCCCTCAAACCAGTTTGTTTTGGGGGTGATCTATTATTTATGAGAGGGCTTCAGCAAGAGAAATGGAAAGGGCATGAGGGGTGTGATGCTCACTCATGCCTTCGAGCGCATGAGGTCCATACTGGATTCCACTCACACCACTTTTCCCATAAATTCTGGGAATATTTTGCCCACGCGATCCATTAACCCATGTTCTTACTTGATTTTTACGGCCCGAGGCAATCATTACCCATTATTTCTTATATAAACACCGCCTCCAAGGATATTTAATTAATTTTCACCCATATTCCCATGTTCTTCTTCCTCTTTCTCATTCCAGAGCTGCCGCTATTTTCCAGAGAACTCTGGCCTTTCAATTCTGACCAATTCAACCAATAAGTCCACCTTTTCCCTCTGTTTAGCCTTTTCCTTTTTAAATTTTCTCCATCTTGAAAAACACTTTGGGGAGGGGGGAAGGGGAAATTCTGGCCTATTTTTTGGCCATTCCTTCTTCTAGAAGAGTTGACAACTCCCTCCTTCAAAGTTCTAGCAACTTCTCTTCATCGGCCGTCGGCTCTATTTTATCCACCATGGGGGATAGGGAGCCCTCGTAAAGTTGTCTGGCACTGCCTCGGGGTTATCGTTAGACATGGGTCACCTCGAGGGAGAGGGTTTTGAGGCAGGTGATATCTAGAGAGACACAGAGGGTCGATATTTAATTTTCGAGGATATTTTAACCTCCATGGTCGAGAGCTCCTAACCGATCCCATTAGAAATTCTCCACCTATTGTCTACCATCCCCTAAGTAGTTAGGGTTCCCGAGGATTTGAAATTGGAGGTTCTTCGGGATGGAAAAACCCCCAAGAACCCTAGACTCGGCAGGTGCCTGGTTTATGAATGCCACTTTAGGTTTGGGCTGTGCTTTATCCGCCCCCCTATCCTCTCTTGGTTTCTCAAGGAGGACCAATTTAACTTAACCTAGCTCAATTATAACGTCATACTTTCTGTTATGGCGTTCGTGACCCGGTGCGACAACTTAGAAATTGCCCCGAGCTACAAACTCTTTAGGTCCCTCTTCTACCTGTCCCGTAGCAGAGACGTGGTGCATGGGGACACTGAGATCAAAGGGATCCTTACCCTTACCAATAGATTCTCAAACCAACCAATTAAGATTTCTTCGAATTTTCAAAACTAGCACAAACCCCCAATTTATACTTTTGATAGTGAGGTCGAGTACTACTATGTCCCGACGTGGAATTCGAAGCCCAAGTTTAAGAACGATGTCAATCACTTCGTCATAGAGGATTTAGTCATGGATAAGGGAAAGTTTCTGGGTGAGTCCCTAGATGTTGTATCCATCCATAGAAAAAATGTGTCCAGGTACACCTGGCCACTGGAAGTTTAGAAGGAGTGTGTCTATAACCAGGACCCAATTTTGATTAAGCCTCTCCCTGCCGACTCTTCCAAGGTCCCCTCCTCCTATAAGAATAAGATAAAGAATAAATAGGTGAGGGTGGCTAGCCTAAGAATATGAGGGTCTTTTTGGCTTCCAAGAAAGGGGCTCGTAAGAAGCAAAAACAGGCAATACTTGCTCTTCGAACCCCTAAAACCCATTTTAGAGGCTGAGCCTATGATGGTAGAGGACCAGAGGGTTACTATGGTCATAGAGGCCTCTTTGAAGGGTTCCCTCCCCCATTCAATAAAGGTGTTTTTTTGCGGCACCTTACTATTTGTTTTGATTTTCTGTTGCTATTTTTGTCTTTCTTTTATTAACTTTTCTTTATTTTTTGTTTCTGTGGGCTTCCATAAAGTGTTCGTTGAGATAGAATTGGAAGAAGAGTTTGTTTACGAAGAGATTATTGGGAGTTCTCTCCAGATTTTCCAAAATCCCAAGGTGGCTGAGGGGCCTGCGCACAATGCCAAGAGGGATCGGGAGGGTCCTTCGACCCGCAGCTCCCCCTGGAGGAAGAAAAAATGGCAGGGATCACATTGAGTCCCAAGATGACTCTAGGGTCATACCCACCCCGGGGGAGGGTAGCCTCATTCCCTTGGGCTCAATGGAGCCCTCTCTTATCGAGCTACCGGGGGTAGCGACAACTGTGGGCAGTCTCGACTCTATTCTCCTGGATTCCTCAGTGAAGGCACGCCAGGCCAAGGATGCTGCCGCCAATGCTACTGAGGTGGCAGAGATTTTGGAGAAGCTAGATAAGGTTTCCTTTGACCACAAGCCGTCGGAGGCGGAGAAATCTATCCAAAACCAGAATAGCGAGAACACCTGGCTGGTGAACCTTTGTTCGACGAACAGTTGGCCTCCATTCTCGAGGCCTACACCAACGGGCTTGTGAAGATGTAAGTGTTTTAAGCCATCTTCTTATTCCTATACGGGACCTGCATGGGGCTTACTAAAAATTCCATTGCACCTCTTTTGGCAAGGAGTTTCCTGCCGAGTATGCCACCATGTTGGACGTGCATAAAAATGGCATCTGGTCCTCCTAGCTCGACTACCTCTGGAAGAAGCCGATCCAAGATGGAGTCATTAAACTCGCCTTTCTCGAGCACTTGAAGATAATGAGTGGAGTGAGCCGGACCACCTGACTTGGCCTAAGCCCAAGCACAAGCCCTCAGCTTTGAGCACCTCACAGCCGGAGCCGTAAGAGCGTTGCGTAGGGGAAAATGTATGAACTTTCTTAGAAATTATTATGGAGATCTTTTTCTACCTCGTACACTTTCGAGCCTATTATTATCAATAAAAATATCCTTTCTTACTTGTGTGTTATTTTTACATTTTGTAGAGTTTATCTCTAGTTTCTTATTGGACACCATTCTCAAAGGGGGTCCATCTTCGACTTCTTCTTCCTAGTGATAAAGAATTGGAATCATGAAATCGAGGAGTGGGCATGGGACCATCGAATATCCTTTGGGCGGTACTGGTGTCGATTTCTCCATCTCGAAGATGAACTCTGAGCCACTTTTTAAGTGATAGTATTGTGGCAGAGTGGCCAACATGAGATGTAGAGGGGTATCCTCGGTGACCTAAGCCTCCTAAGGGAAGAGAGGGACAGTTTTGCCATTGCCTGAGATGGCCTGGTCGATGATCATAAGTTCCACCTTGATTGGAACAGCCAACTTCTTACTGAAATCACCACCGACGTGGGGTTCAACTCGATTAAAGAATGCCTGAATGCAACTAAGGATTTTAAATCATTTGGGAAGGGTCTTCCTCAAGAACCCAGGCGGCTATGGTTCATTACCACCACGAAGCTCAAAAGCATTTAACAGATGCCAAATTTCTTTGTTACGTAGTTCACGAGACCACCTCCGAGCTCGAGGGCTGGAAAAGTATAAGCCAAAAGCTTCAGGTTCGAGTGGAGCATTTGGAGTAATCAGTCAAGAAGACCAAGAATTTTTTCTTAGTTGATTATTAAAAATTGATAGGCACAAAGAAGATGCAAAAGAGCATCAAAGCACGTTTAAGGCTTATGAAGATAGCATTCGAGCCTACTGCCTTTGGCTTGGTATGGTTGTGCCCACTCTCATTGATTATTTTGAGGCATATCTCCAAGAGAGACCATGGACATCATGAAGTGTAAGAAGTTCGATAAATATCCAAAGAACGACAAAGCTTATAATGAGGCCGAAGGATGGCTGAAGAAGATAATAAAACAGAAGACATGGGCTTCAAGTCCCTCGAAAAAAAATCTAACGGAAAAAAAATAAAAACCCACCTTCGAGCTCCCAGGGTTTGCGTTCTTCCAGGCCTTGTACAAGGATCTGTTCTATGTTTTCTCATTTCGGTCTGGCCTTGAACTCGGAGGGAGGGGCGTCTTCCATGCCTTCCCCTCAACCAACTAGCTTTACTCAAGAGGTATGGGCCCCAAGTTTGGAAGAAAATCAGGGGAACACAGAATCTGTACCAACCCAAATAGAACCCCCGACCAGCACCAGTCGCGAGACTACCGACCAATATTCGATGGGACTCCTCCGGAAGAGGAATAGAGATAACCGTAGATGATAAAGATCTTGAGGACGTTCCCATATTTCTATGGCCCAGATAACTAGTGGTGGGACCTTCGAGATCTTCCCAGGTGTAAGGGACTGCTGTTTTAGGCAGGGAGGCACCGAATCCCATTAAGGATTTCTTAACGGCCATACCTCCCGTTAAGTCCGAAGTTATAGAGAACCCTTCCATCCCCTGGGAAGAAATACTCCTCCCTTATATTTTTAGCACAAGTATTGTAGATACTTATTTGTTGTATCATAATGTTGTACCCTTTACTTGTAAGCCATTGTGGCATTTTTTTGACAAAAATAATATGCTAACCTTTTACTTTACCGAGCGGGTAGTTGTATATTTCTCAGGGGCTCCACCCTTTAAGCTTGGTTAGGTATTCCCCCTTATATTTTCTAAGGAATTAGATCCCCGGGATGTTTGACTAGCCATCGAGGCCGTTCGAGTTTTTACAAGGATTTTACACTTGGGAATTTTATACATGTAAAGGGATTTCAATCTCGTGCGCTTGACAGGGGTTTTTGTCCTTTGGGCGCTCATATATGCAAAGATGATTTTGACCCCAAGCACCTGTCGAAGGTTTTTGTCCCTTAGGCACTCATATATGCGAAGGGTATTTTGACCCCGTGCACCCGACAAGGTTTTTTCTTAGGAGCTCATATATGCGAAGGGGATTTCGACCCCTAGTATTCTGAAAGCATCGGAGGCCTTTCAATTATTCGCAAAAGTTTTTATCCTTAGTGCTCATACATGTAAGGGAGATTTAGACCCCGAGCACTCGACTGGCCATGGAGGTCTTTTGAATTTTTAAAATGTTTTTATCCTTGGCGCTCATACATATAAAGAAGATTTTGATCCCGAGTGCTTGACAGGCCGTGGAGACCTTTCGAGGTTTTGATGCTCCCTTTTAAGAAGTGAGGGGTTTACACCTCCTTGAATTATTGGGTGTTATAGTACTTAGTAGAAGATTGGAATATTTTAAAGAAATATACTTCAATAGATAGGTAATAAGAATTGGGAATTCCTATCGACTTACAGAAAGTATTTCCGTTGAAGGCGTTCCTTGGCCTGTAGCTATTTTCGGGTGAGCTACTCCCCGACCTTACTGAATCTACTGAGATTTAGGATAGTAGTACCTCCTAAGGTTTGAGACATTCTATCTGCGAGGAATCGACTCATCTTGGAGTGTTTCCAGCACGTAGCTGTCTCCAGGGTATACTTCGATGACTCAGTAGGGTCCTTCCAAATTCCCTCCAGTTTTCCTTCCGGTTCCCTTTGGCTTTTTTCATTTCTCCTCATTACGAGGTATGTTGGGGAAAACTGGATTTTACGGACCCTTATATCATGATACCGCTTGATCTTTTCCTTCACTCTGGCTTATGAAGGGATACCCTTTCTCTTTTTTCCTCGAGAAGGTCCTAGTCTAGTCGACGTTGTTCATCATTGACCTCTTGGTTTTCGTTACCGATAGAAAATCTTCAGAAGGTAGGAAAATATATCTCAGTGGGGATTACTGCCTTATAACCATAAACCAGGCCATACAGAGTTTCATCCATGGCAGAGGATTCTGTCATTCGATACGACCAAAACATGCTGGGACATTTGTTGATCCAATTTCCCCTGACCCTTCGAGCCTCGACATGATGTCATTGACTATGTTCCGGTTTGTAACCTCCACCTGCCCATTGGCTTGGAGGTGGTACACGTTGGTGACCCTCTGGCGGATCTTGTACTCTTTACACCATATTTTGAGAATGGGTTCAATTTTCAGTTATGAAGGTTTGAGGGATCCCAAAATGACAAATGACGTTCTTCTAGCAAAATCCAATCATCGCCTTTATTTTTATACTGGTTGAGAAGCTTCATCCTCGACCCACTACATGAATTAGTCTACGACCACAATTGGGTATCCAAAGTTGCCTTGGGCTTCTGGGAAGGGCCCTACCAGGTCGATTTCTCATTTGTCAAATGACTATGAGCTATTTATGTTCATCATTTCTTCTTGGGGAACATGAGTGATTGGTGCATGCCGCTAGCACTGATGGCAAGATTGGATTTGCTTGTTAACTTCATCGAACATCTTAGGCTAGTACTATCATGCTAGAAGGAGTTTTTTTGGCTATCGATCGAGCCCCCTGGTGGCTTCCGCACACTCCCTCGTGGGTCTCACAGATTAAATAGTCAACTTCATGGGGGGCTACACATCAAAGAAGTGGCTACAAATGACCTCCTCGATAGAGTACATCCTTGTGGATTACATACTTGGAAGATTTCAGTCTAATTTTTCGTGCTTCGATGGCACTCTCTGGAAGGGTACCATCACAAATGTAGCTCAATATTGGTGTTATCCATGAATTTTATTCCTTCACCATCATTAATTTTTCTTCTTCTTTGAAGCTGCATTTGCTCAGTGTTTCCACCATCAAGCGCCCCTGTGACTCAAGTCTAAGTCTGATGAAGACAGCTTGCTCAAGGCGTTGGCCTTGTGATTATTTTCTCAAGGGACTTGCATCATGGTGTAATGGTGGAAATGTTTGAGGAGAGGATTTACCACCTCCAAATAGTGATGCAAGCTCCTTTCCCTAGCCTCGTATTCCCCCTTGACTTGCTGGACCACGATTTGAGAATCACTATAAATTTATAGACTTCGAACCCCAAAGTCATTAGAGAGTCAAATTCCAGTGATCAGTTCCTCATATTATGCCTCATTATTCATGGTCTTAAAGTCAAAGTACAAAGCATAGGGATAATTTTTTTTCTCGGGCCTTGTGAGCATTACTGCTGTCCCACTCCCCCAAATGTGATGACCCATCGACATATAGCTGCCATATTTCCTAGAACTCTTTCTCATCATCAACTGCAGTTGGTTCTGCGGTTACGACAATAAAATATGTTGAGGCTTGACCCTTGATATTTGTTCTCGGGCTGAATTGGATGTCATGTTCTCGTGGTTTGATTCCCATTTCATCATTCGTCCTAAGGCCTACGGTTTGAGGAGCACCAATATGATTGGATGAATTGTGAGCAGGATAATTTTTTGGTACTGAAAGTACAGCCATAGCCATCTTGCTGCATGGACCAAGGCCAAGATTAACTCTTCGTGAGCGGTGTACCACTTTTCCGAGCCATGCAATGCCCTACTTACAAAGTAGATGGGGTTCTGCATTTTTTCCTTTTCTTTCACGAGAACTGTACTTATTACCAGGGAGACCGAGATCTACAAGTACAAATTTTCACCCTTCTCCGGCTTCATGAGGATGGGCAAGCTTCACAGGTGTTCTTTTAAGTCTCTAAAAGCTTGGTCACACTCCTGATTCCATCCAAATTTTCTAGCCTTTCAAAGCACCTTGAAAAATAGCAATTGTTTTCAGCACCTTTAGAGAGGAATCGATTGAGCAGCCAGTGATCTTTTAAGTCTTTGAATGCCCTTGACGTTCGAGGGGGCTTCATTCTTATCAAAGGCTCAACTTTCTCCAGGTTCACATTGATCCCCCTTTCTGAGACTACGAACCCCATGAATTTTCCTGCTCTCCTTCCGATCACATACTTCAGGTTGGATTCAGCTTCAGGTTTGTGCTTCTGAGTCTTTGGAAGTTTCTTTGAGATCTAGCAAGAATTAGTCGTAGTCCTTGCTTTTGACTACCATATCATCCAAATATATTTCAATGTTTCTTCTAATATTTTTTCGAAGAGCTTGTCGACCAATCTTTGGTAGGTTGCCCCTTCATTTTTAAGTATAATGACATATTTTTATAACAAAACATCCCTACGTCTGTGATGTACAACATTTTATGCTTATATTCCTCAGCCATAAGTATCTTGTGTTAGCCTTTACGGGCATCGAAGAAATCTAGGACTTATGTGTGTCCATTTTATGTTCAAATTTTGGGACTTTTGGATTCAATTTTGAGCTCTTTTGTCATCTAGAGCTTGTGTTTTACCTTTAAATTCACTTAGGAGAGCTAAGAGCAACTTTTACGCTTTTATGACTTTTCCAATGGATTTTGTGTGACGGGGCCAAAAACATCAAGACTTGAAGACAGAGGACCATTGAAGACCATTTAGTTCATCTTTTGAAAACTTGAAGACTTGAAGAGAAGTAAAGTGGAGAGAAAGCTAGAAACTAGACGAAGAAGAAGAATCAAAGTTCTGATTCTGGTCATCCATCCCGAGTTGTGACGAACGGGTGGCCAGAAGCTCTTCATTTTTCTTGTACTACAAATAGCACACATTATCATCTCTCTTTCAAAACTTATTATTCCCAATTTTAAAAATTTCTAAACCCTAATTTTCTTCACTTTTCATCTAGTTTTATCTTTGAATTATGTTTGATTCTCTTTGTATGTTAAGTATGATTGCTAGTAGCTAAACTCACCACTTGGGAGAAATTTATTGAAACTTCCAAACCCATGTAGTGAGATTCTATTTGACTCTTTCATGAGCATTTATTGTGAAGCATTTACTGTGCCATTAATGTTGTTGCTTACTTCATTATTTTATGGGTTGTTTGAGAATATGAAATGTTTGTATGATTAAGTGTTAGAAGTGTTAGGTAAGTGTACAATTTCTTCTCACATTTGGCATGAAAATCCAAGAACATGACATTATAACTTCTTGTGGGCAAATGATGTTAATCTTGCTAGATGAGTATGTTAATATTGTTTGTTATCATATTTTTCCTAAGATAGCAATGAAAGATTGAATCTTTAATGTTGTTTGTTCTAGGTTTAGTTTAATGAATGTTTTGTTTGGTTAAATGTCTAGGAATTTGGTTTAATGCTTGTAGTTGCTATCAAAATCTATGGTTCTTTCATATAATGCAATTGATAAAATACCTTTAGGTGTTGTTTTTCTAAACTGCTTATCAATGAAGTTTGCAAATGATCGTTGAACGTCTTTCCAAATTACTACTAAGAAGTAATGAATTTTGATCTTCAAATGAGAAGTGATGACATTCCCTGTAAGTAATTAATGTGAATGAATGAGTGAATAAGTGAATGGGTCTAGGATCTATAAGAGGTTTGGAAGTGGGAATCATTTACCCCCTATGGCTTTGTTAATTGCAATTTTATCATCTCTTTAGTAGCTTGTTGCATGATATCTTAATTATTTCACTATGCTATTTGCATTGTCTTTCAATTCGTAATTTAGAAAACCAACCCCCCCCCCCCCCCCTTTACATGGTTTCTTATATATATAGTCAAATATTTACCCTTATATGTGCCAACCCTTAAGAAAATCTCTCTTCTTCGTGGACGACCCCGACTTTCCATTAACTACTTAGTTGTAGTTAGGAAGCAATTAGGGCTTAAAAATAGTAAATTTGAGAGGTAGGAGGACAACCTCCTAAATTTTTCTGCCGATGTCGGGGATGATGCATTTATTTTTAAGTTTTGGGCATATTATGTGTGAGTATGTGATAGTTGTGAATATTTGTTTGTTTTCTTTTATTTGATCTTTGTTTGGCTCAGAGACATATTATTTGAGTTATTGGTGTATGGTTAGTACTTGATCCTCTTCATAAAACCCCCCACACTACGACCCCGAGTTAGAGTTAAACTTGAAAATGGCTAGGAGACTTTCTTGGGAAAGTCTGAATAACACCCCTCCTAGTGACTATTTTGCGGAACCTTCTACCTCTATAGATCATGAAGAGGAACATGAAGAGAAGATTCCGGAAAGAGGACCTCAACACCCTCACATTCAAGAAGGGAACATTTCGTTGAGGCAAATCCCATTGAGAGAGGTTATGGCTCCCAATCTTGAGTAACAACCAATGTGCATCGAATATCTGATGGTTGGAGATAATGAGCAATTTGAGTTGAAGTCCAGATTGATAAACTTGCTACCTTCCTTTCTTGGTAGGCAAGGGTACAATCCCAATAAACACCTCATCGATTCTCATATAGTTGGTAATGGGATGCTTCCCAAAGGGGTGAGTGAGAAGTTTTACATGTTTTAGGCCTTCCCATTTTAATTGCAAGATGCCGCAAGGGATTGGATCCATTATCTTCCACCCGAGAGCATCACATCTTGGATTGAGTTGAAGAGGAAGTTTCTCTCAAAATACTTCCCAGCTTAAAAATCTGTAATTTTGAAGAAAGATATCAGAAACATCATTCAATGGCATGAGGAATAATTTTATGATTATTGGGAGAGGTTCAAGAAAATTCTTGGAAATTGTCCGTATCATGGCTACTCGGATGAGGATTTGGTCTATTATTTCTATAATGGTCTTCTTGATTAAGATCAAAGGATAGTGAGGGTATCTTGTAATGGTTCTCTTGGAAACAAGTCCTCGAGGGAGGCTATGGAGCTCTATGAGGAGCTAGCCAAAGAGTCGAGAAATTTTAGCTCAAGGGCGGATTTGAGGAGACAAAACCCCAACAATACAAATGCTCCTTCAAACAATGGGACGCTTGAAGACCAAGTCTCAACCCTCATTTCTATGGTCTAGGCTTTGATGAAACGATCCAGAGCTAAACCTCAAGTAAAATCTTATGAGATTTGTTCCTCTCTGCACCCTACGGATGCATGTCCTACTTTGTAAGACGACTACGTGGAGGAAGTAAGTTCCATGGGATATGAAGGAGGCCAACGATACCAAAATCAAGGGTATCAAGGAAATCAAGGCTACCAAAGAGGTGGAGGCTACAAAAATCGGCCTTACAACGCGGTTAACCAAGTGGGAGGTCATCGCTATACCTCTAAAATTTACTATTTTTAATCCCTAAAATGCTCTTAGCTACAATTAAGTAGATAATGACAAGTCAGGGTTGTCCACGGAGACAAGGGATTTTCCTAAGCGTATGCTCATATAATGGTAAATACTACGCTAGATATAAAGATATGCATATATATATATATAGAAAAGCATGTAAATAGGGGGGTTTTGGATTGGTTTTCCTAAGTTATCAATTTAAAGACAAGTTAAACTAAAAAACCATGTAAATCTACTAATTAAGCAACAATCACTAAAACGAGGTTAAATACGAATTACTAGATCTTGGGGGCAAATGACTTATACTTCCAAGCCTTCTATCTACCATTGAACATATAACCTATTCAACACTTTTACTACTTGTTGTGAAGATAAATCTTTTACCCTTCTTTGATAGTCGTTTACAAGAGTGACTTTGACATCTCTCGCTAAACCTCACTAATGACCCCTTTAGTCGTTCCACGCCTAAAAGTATCCCATTAATGGAATTAAGTACAAAGAATCAACAAGCTTAGTAACACTTATAAATACTACACCGTGTCTTAGCATTGAACCAATTCATGCATTTATACAAGATTAGTCAAGAACGTTCAACATTCATAAACCTCTCTCATTTGCTACACAAAACAAACATGACAAAGAATTTGACATTATCACATAGCATTCATCAAATCATCAACAACATTAGAAGCTCTAAATCATGCTATTGGATTTCATTAAAAAGAAGGGAGAAGTAGCTAATTTCTCCAAACTCTAACACAACATCATACAAGCAATTCATATACTCAAATTTCCAATATCATTAATGTATTTAACAACCCAATTCAAGCACAATAAATACACAATAGTAAAGCACTAAATAGCTTACTTATAGATCTCAAGACATGGGCTTGAAATCCTTAATCAATTGCTCCCAAGGTTATGTTTAGCTACTAAAACCCATATTAATTAACAAAAGAAAATCCAACATGAATTCAAGAAGAAACTAAGATAGAAAAGATAGAAAAACTAGGGTTTTGAGGTTCAGAATCGGGAGAGAAAAGTTGTAGAAAAAGGAGAAAAGTAATAAGTATTTATAGTACAAAAAGTCCAAAAAGTAAGTCTGGGCTTACGACCGTCGCGATTCGCGACACATGCGTTGTGACTCGCGACGGCCAGAGTACACTGCTCTCAAATAACTTCTTATCTTTGGTCTTAGTGTAGTTGTCTCCTCTTCCTTTGTTCGGGTCTTCAAAGTCTTCATTTTCTTCAAAATGGAGTCTTCAAGGTGTTCAAATCTTCAACAATTATCTCGTCTCACAGAATCCTTGTTACAAGTGACAAAAAGCGTAAAGTCGCTCTTAACTCTAGTAATAGAATTTCAAGATAAAATAGATTATCCAAAGTACAAAAACCTACCAAAATGAGTACGAAAGATCTCCAAAATCATCGTATAATATGGATACATCAGAAGCTCCATGTGGGAGGGTACATAGGGTGTATAAATAATTCTCCTTCGGATTCATAATGAGCACATTTTGTAGTTTTTTATTGCCATTTTTTGTTTGTTGTTATAGTCAATTCGTGTTGTTTCTTTAATAATTGCAAGAAGTAATGAAGTTGTATCCCTCATTCTAAAAAATTGAATTTTGAACGCAAATTATATATATGGAAAAGTGTAAAAATGACCCTATAAAATTGAGAAAGTACAAGAATGGCCTTGTAAAATCTGAAAGTGCAGAAATAACCCTAAGTAAAGTTTGAAAGTGCAAAATTAACCCTAATTTTTTGTAAAATGGTGCAATTATACCCAAATTGCACTATTCCGGAATTGACCAAAAAATTCAGGCATTGACCATTTATGAAAAGACAATAATACCCCTAATTCTAAAACACAAAATGTAATGACAAAGATACCTCCAGGGTTATTCTTCTTCTTCAAACCTGCCTCCAGCAGCTCCACCGCCGTGCCACCAGCTTCTCCGTCGCGCCGCTCTATCTCGTAACCACTAACCCCGCTTAGATTTGCCACCGATCCCCGTCACGTGACCACCTAGCTCAGTGCCCTCTCCCCACCTCTCCCCGCCGCTCCATCACTCTGTCGCTCTGTCGCTCCCTACCACCGCCCAACATCCGCCTAAACCCTGGAACCCCAAGATCAACTCCGACGCTCCCTGTCGGCGCCCAGCATCCTCCGCAACCTAACATCCTTCGCCTAAACCCTAGAATTCCCAAAACCATCTCCGTCTCTCCGTCGCTCCCCACAGTCATGCAAAAACCCTACCATGTCTCATCGTCGCCCACCACCATAAACCCAACCCCTGCCGCTCCATTGCTCCGTCACCCAACGCCAGCAACCCTATCTCCGCCACTCCGTCGTCCACTACCAGAGGCTCTACCCTGTCGCTCCGTCGCCCACCACCAGAAATCCCACCGTTGCTTTGTGTTGAAGCCAACTACGTTGACCGCGCTTAGGATGCATGATTGGCGTTAAGAGAGAAAATTTAGATCGGTATTCAGATGAAGAAGAGATGGGGATCGTAGAGCGCCGATATGAGTTTTTGAAGAATGGATCGGCCTTCAGATAAATGCAAAATAAAGAAAGGAAAGCGTACAAACGAAAAACCATATCAGCATTGAGATGAGGAAGGGAAGAGGAAGGGTTTAAAATACAATGGAGGTATTTTCAATTTTTTAATTTTTAACTTAAGGGTATAATGGTCATTTCACCTATTTTTGGCCAATTTGGTTGTTGACATTTTGGTCAACAAAATTCAGGATTATTTCTGCACTTTCGACCTAAACATAGGATTAAAAACGCACATTACTCATATATATAGGGAAGGGTTCAATTAGCACCCTTATTTTTACACCAAATCCTAACCCTCCATCTAATTTAATCTCATGGTTGAGATTATTTTACAGAAAATAGATTTAATGAGTGAGTGAGATTAGAGTAGATGGATGGTTGGGATTTGGTGTAAAAATAAGGGTGTGAATTGAGCCCTTATATATACACACACACACACACATATCATACATTATTTTATGAGGAAGATCAAGAGGATGGAATTTGAATCTAACAATGAGTGAATCTGGTCCAACCTTGTCAACGGTAAAAGAGTCCAATTTCTTTTTTCTTTTTAATTCTAAAGGTGTTTCAGTTTTTTCATTTTTAGTTTTTTAGTTTTAGACTGCGTCTTTCAATGAGAACGAGAAGGCCCTCAAATTGTAATATTCTTTTGATACTCCGTGTGGCTTCATATTGGTGCTCACCAAATGGAACTCGGACAAATTCTTGTTCGAATCCTCATCGTTCATATCATGGAATGTAGGAAGACAATGGACCATTCCTGCCAAGTCAAGTTTGCAGGTAGCGGCAGGAAGATTATGTAAAGTGGTTGATTCTCCAAGATGTTCTCCTTGTACCAACAAAAAGAACCACCAACCAACGAATGACTCAAACAAAATAAAATTAGCAAAAACTCAAACAAAAACTACTCTACAACCTAACTATGCTAGCTATCAAATAAACACACCCTAAGTCCCCTATAGTGGCACCAAAATTTGACGCGCACCCGAGCGTCATTAAAAATGCGGGCTAATTGATCAAAGATAATACTTGTAATGTTGCTCCCTAAATACTCCTAAATACTAAAAATAAGTAGATACTGGTAAGCCAGATGTCGTCCTCGGAGACAAAGGGATTTAAGTATAGCTTTACATAGTCGCACACACAGCGTCACCAGTGTATTCGTTACCAACGGGGGGGGGGGGGGGGGGGGGGTTT
>JAULKM010101726.1:0-10067 GCA_032355605.1 Rubia tinctorum | reverse complement strand
TTGGGTTTTTTAATGAGGTAGTGTGATCATTGTAACATTAATTTTATTTTTGGGTTTTGGACTGATAGTTTCGGCCACGCGGGCTTATGGAGCTGCTCGAATAAATGACAGTCCATTAGGGTTTAGCATATTTAGTTTTATTATGATTAGAATTAGATTTGGTAAGATTAGATAAGGTAATATTTTTCCAGTCTAATTCTAAGACCTGTGTGCGGCCGAGAATAAGGCTATAGGGTTTGATTTTTGGTATTTTAGTTAGATATGGTTTTAGCTTCCTTAAGCTGCCATGAGATCGATTTAGATTTTGATTGTGATTAGGATTTGATGAGCTTGAATTCTTCTCTATTTAAAGAGGATGTTCAGCCGAGTTTTAGACACACTTTTATCAATCAAATATTCAGAATTTTGAGTTATTCTCATTGTCTTCATTGTTGCTTAAACCTGCGGGTTATTTAAGTTTCAACCTCCTTTTTAAGTGTACCCTACGGGCTAGACTGTTATAAAGAACTCTTGTGATCTAAACCTACGAGCTATTTAGATAACAAGTCGGAGTTGGGTGTACTTGCGGGCTAGACGCTGCTTCTTCGTGCATTTATACTGAGTTGGGCGAATTCTCAGTTTAAATAAAGATTTGATATTCCACAGTCCAGAGTCTTCGCAAGGAGATTCATATCAGAGATGACCGAGATTTTTAGACAAACTTTTATCAATCAAATATTTAGAATTTTGAGTTATTCTCATTATCTTCATTGTTGATTAAACTTGCGGGGTATTTAAGTTTCAATCTCCTTTTAAGTGTACTCTGCGGGCTATACGCTTATACATAGCCCTTGTGATCTAAACCTGTGGGCTATTTAGATAACAAATCGGAGTTGGGTGTACCCTGCGGGCTGGACGCTGCTTCTTCGTGCATTTATACTGAGTTGGACGAATTCTTAGTTTAAATAAAGTTCCGATATTCCACAATCCAAAATTTTTGCAAGGAGATTCATATCATATGTTATTATATATTTCAGACAAAAAAAATATAGTATACATTCACAAAAGAAAAAAGGTTCCAATGATTGAAAGGTTGTAAACCAATAAGTATATGCTGGTCTCTCCACTTTATAAAAAAAATTACATTTAATATAATATACGTTGATACTATTAATTTATGGATTATAAATATTTATGGATAAGTAGATATGAAATTTGTGGTGAGAGATCTTGATGTAAAATTTTAATGTTTCTATTTTGATAAAAAAATATGCTATACTTAATTTATAATATTAAAATTAAATTCATACACGAATAATTCAAAAAGAATAAGTAAGTAGAGAAGTTAATTAAATTAATTTTTTTAAAAAAGATAAATTACACAATTAAATATGTACAAAATTTCTTCTACATTTTCTCTTCATCACAATTGATCTTTTAGAAAACTTTTTCATTTTTATTAATTTGTTCACGACATTAAGAGTCTGGATTAGATTATTGGGGTTGATCCTTGAGTATTTTTTCATTTATACATGAGGAGATGTGTTGAAATATCGATATTTTATTTTAAGACCATATGACTATTAATAGGGTTTTGAAATACCTCACTAAATACCTTGAAGTTTAAGAAGCTTAATATGTATTATTTAGGTGAAAACTCATACATGAGGAACTCATAAACATGAAAATGGTTGTTTATTCAAACCAAAATGGTTGCTTATTCAAACCGCTGTCGAATAACAAAATATGGAAAATACTCATTGTAGCAATCTGGCCCTAGACAACTGATTAAGAGCAAGATACTATACTGTCATGGCTTTTGAATTCATGTGTTTTATCTGAAGCGTACTTAAATGTGACTGATTCTCCAGAATGAATCGGACCGCCATTGATAAGAAGATACAAATCATCTGATAGTTTTGATAGAATTTTTGGGTCAACTGGTTCCGTTGTCTGAAAACCAGGAGCTGAAAGTTTCACTTCAGTTTGAGTACATGCGCAGTTGTTGTGGATAGTCACCTCCCACTCTGCTTGACCGCCAACTGTTGAACCAGTTCTTTTCTGAGCAATGTCTAGGTTGTTAAACGTGCAAGGTTGAGCCAATCCTGTTTTAAAAAAAAACTCATAACTAATCAAAGAAAAGTTTCTAAAAAATAAAATTAGAAAAGATAAAGATAAAACAAAATCGTTCTTCCCATTTATAAATATAATGGATTGATCACAATATCTTCATTTCATAATAGGCATAAATTTCATCCATTCAAGAAGATATAGAAATTATATGACGACAGTATCAAAAAATCAGACATACCTCTGCTAATTAGAGAAACAACCACCACAAAAGAAAATAGTTTGAGAATACTAGTCATTTTGATCTCAATGAATATTGTCTATCAAGTGGAATTAGTGCTGTGTCGTTAACTCACATAAACCTTGGTATTTATAGCTTTATAATTTTCAGTACTATGAAATGATATTTTACACAATTGTAAACATATTAATTATGACTTGATCTTCGGGAATCAGAATCAGATTATGATTTTAAAAAATATCTTGTTTGCCATCCATATATACCAAAAGAATTGAATAAATTACTATATATATATATATATGCAAACAGTATCTTTTTCTGTATATTTTTAAATTGTAAGGTGTTTTTAAAAATAAATCATTATTCATATATGCAGGAAAAAATGCTTATTAACAACTATTGACTATTATAATAAGTAAAATTGACATCTAACAAAGATATTATAAAAATATTTAAATTTAATGTTAACCTGACTAATTGATTATACTAGTGTAAATTAAAAGTTTTGATAAAAGTTGGGCACTAGTATCTCTTTGTCAAATTGAGATTTCGTACAATTTCAATGCCACCTCATATTAACTTGTAGTGTATTGCTTGTTGATATTTTTGGTCCGTTTGATTCTCGATAAGAACAATAAAATGCTTAGTATGAAGTATAGGCAGTAATATGGTGAAATCATTTGTATTTGAAAATTTGGTATTAATTAAGGAAGAAATGAATTTGTGATAACTGATATTCATTCTCACCGTATTCATGTTTGGGATATAAATATAATTATTAAAGAGTAAGTCTCAGAAAAGGCGGTCTTTCCATAAGTTTATAATCAGTTCACAGTGATTTTTACGTTAAATGTTATAATTTTTTTATAAAACTTAAATAAAGTATTTTTGAAAGTTAAAATAAGTAATAATATGTACTCGTATTTGAATTTGAAAATATAAAAATATATAATATAAAAAATATTTTTAAAATTTCTAAATTCAGTATGTAATTTAACCAATGTAGTGTATAAGGTAAACAAATAAGTCGTCTGTCCATAAATTTATAGATAGGCCACCTGTCAGGATACTCAGTCATTATTAAATTACAACTAGTTTTAGTCTCACCGCAGGTTGCGTAGAAGGAGGATTTGATATAATTTTAAGTATTTTTTATATAATATTATTTTGTGATATAATATTTAAGAGTTATATTTAAGAGTTAGTATATATATGACAAAGACTTGGTTTAAACTGACTAACTGTTAGATGAAAATATTTTATAATTAGTCAGACTAATAAGGTTATTTAATATTTACTTTTATTTATTGCAATAAGATACATATAATTATGATAACATTTTAAAATGAATCTCAAAATTTAAATAATTATTTTTTAAATAATTTGAATGAAATATTATAAAAATAATAAAATTTTACTGTATTCAATATTTAATAGTTTCTAAATAAATTAATTATTTCACTTCATAACTCATATAGTTTTCCTTAGATGACTGGATTTTAAAATTTATAAATAAAATTCTTTCCTTTCAATTTAAATGTAAAACACAAAATGTACATAAAACTTATTTATAATATTTTAACTAATAATATCGCGCAACACGCGTTAGTACTCCAGTTAACTGTAAAAGTTATTCTAGTGGTATGTTTTGCTTCTTTTCTTTAAGGAAAATATTTGTTTTATTAATTGTAAAAGTTTGGTACAAAATGTGGGATGTTATCATAAATGTGCAAACGAGTTATCCTTTCTATTAACCTGCAACAAATCTGGGAACTGATGATTTTCAACTAGTCTATGCACATCCTCAATGATGACGTCAAAATCTGATAAGTTCTCCTGGCGATTTCTCACAACATTGATAACTATTTGCGCATCTCCTTTTATAACGTTGACTTGTATGCCCCTCTGTATTATTGTATGTAGATCAGTGCGAATGGCAGTTGCTTCTGCTTGCTTTGCCGTATAAACAACTGGTATGCATTTGGATTCTCCATACAACTAGGAAATTTCATATGTTAGGGATTTTTTTATGTTAATGTGTTGGTCCAATCACATATTGACATGTGTCAATTTTTCATTTATTTTTCCACAAAAATAGCTGAATATCAAGTAGCGGTTAAATTTTTTGACACATGGAAACATGTGATTGGATCCTCACCTTAACATATAAATTCCTAACATATAAAATTTTCTCCCATACAACCAATTTCCATTTGAAGAGCAGATGTACCAGCCCAGGCATGTGCTATTTGGAGATATGGTTGCGTAAAACAGAGTCTGTTTCCATTCTCAGGCCGCAGAGGACTTGTATATTGATTCGGTTGATCAGATGCAACATCACCACTTTCTTTGTTAAGGTATGATAACAACTTTGTGGCATACAGTAGACACTGTTGTGGATGGATGTCATGTTCTTCCCCATGGAGCAATTTGTTTCGGTGATACCAAAGTTGGGATAATAATGGTTATGATTGCCATATCTTGTGCACTCCTTTCCATGAGAAGATCCTAAACCCACATACTGGCATTCGTTTGTTTGAAACGATAGATTCTTTCATGTATATATGCTGTAAACCATAATTGGTGTGCCAAGGGGTAATGAAAGAATAGATGTTCCATTGACGTGTCATCTGCAGAACAACTTAAACAAAAGATTTCGACATTTGCCCTTTTTATCCGCAAGTTTGCTGCTGAAGGTAAGTTGTTCTTGCATAGTCTCCATAGAAAATGCTTTATCTTTGCATGCATTGTGAGGTTCCAAATCTTCTTTCAGTGTGGGGAAGGCCATGAGCTACTTGACGCCATGTTCCCTATAGGACAGATTTGAAAAATTAAGACCAATATTTTATTCAGATTTGACTATATATTCACCGTCAACCGTTGGATGCCATATCCATCTGTCAGGTTGCAAGGAAATGGTGCTCCTTGGTAATAACAATATAAGAGTTAATTCCTCCTAATTGAAAGTGTTTCGAATCAAGTCATCATTCCATTATTTGCCATTCTCAGTCATCAAATGGGTAGCACTTAGATCATTTGGGAAATCATCCTCTAATGATATAGGATTCTGGTTTGCCAGCCTCAGTAGTCAAAGACCATTTTTAATCTTTGTGCCTATCCCTGAACCAATTCTTTTTCGAACACCTTTTGATAATAGATCTCTTCCCTCTAGAATAGATCTCCAAGCATATGCAGGATTCCACCCTAGCTTTGCTTCCAAAAAAGATGTTGATGGGAAGTATTTAGCTTTAAGAAGTCATGATATGGTGGAATTTGGGTTATTCAACAAACGCCAAGCTTGCTTTCCTAGCATTGCTATATTGAAGATCTTCAAGTCCTTAAATCCCATTCCCCCCATGCCTTTTGGGAAGCATAATTTATTCCATTTTGCCTAATGGATTTTCTTCTTTTGTGAAGAACTACCCTACCAATACTGACTATACAACTTGTAAATGTCCTCCATAAGACCATCTAGTAGCATGGAGCACGACATAGTGTAAGTCGGAATAGCTTGTAGTACTGACTTAATGAGGACTTATTTTCCCCCTTTCGAAAGTTGCTTGTGTTCCAAACTCTCAATCTTGGTCCAGATTCTGTCTTTGAGACTTTCAAGATCTGCAGCCTTTGATCTCCCAAAAATAATTGGTAGGCCCAAGTATTTCTCATGTGATACAGCCTCCATCATCTGCATCATGTTCAGTATCTGTGATTTATTTTGGGTAGGTTTGTTAGGACTTATTAAAATTTACCTTTTGTCCTGAAACATCCTCATACTGTTGTAGAACCCTCTTTAGTGCATCTGTTTCTCAAATAGTAGTTTCCCCTAGAATCAACGTATCATATACGAATAGAAGATGGGATAATATAGGTGCCCTCCTTGCAACCGTTTATCCGTGAAGTCTTCTGAGTCTAATATCTTCTTGTATCAGGTGAGAGAAGACTTTGCTACAGATGATAAGGAGGCCCCCCTTAGTTGCCAATAGCGTCAACAAAGACACCATGCAAATCTAAGGAGTGTTTTATTCCTACTAGCTTATGAGGGGCACATTTAGTTTCAGACAAAAAAATTAAAGAAAGAATTCTCTCTGTTCTTATTCTCTTTCGAGGATCTTTTCCTAGTCATCCAAGATCTTGAAGATCTGCATTCCTCAAGCATACAGTCATTGATTTTTTACCCTCTCTAAACATTTCAAATCTTGAATTTGAATGGAAAATTAAATGGATGTAATCAAAGATCAACCAAATATCCGCAATCATATGATCGAAGGAATTTCATCTATGAAGAATGGTATAACAACCTCTATATATTGCAGAATATAGCACCCACCAGCCCTCACCAACTTTGTTTACCACAATCAATCCTTCTCTATCCTACTCCTCAACCATATTGATCTACTTATTGCTTTAGCCATGGGGGATGGACGTCGATTGCGGCTAAACATTTTATGTAAACAGGGAAGGGCAATTAATTATTTCCGCTCCTACACCAACTAATAACCATCTATTTTTAGATACTCAAAATAATCTAGTGCAAGAGAAAGACAAAGGCGAACATGACTCTACCTTTATGTCTGATGAAAGAGCTGTCCGTTTCTGGGCTCGAGCGCTAGGTGGTACCGATCAATCACAACGAAAGACAAAAAAACCTGCAACTAGTGGTAATGAATTAATTTGTTCTTTAGCGTCTTACCCAATCAACCTGCTCCGATCAGAAGGAAATCATGGCAAAATATAGGAACCTGAAGAGCATGCCAGGAACCTGTATCTGAGCCACCCACCACCAGGCTTCGCAAAATGGTCAACGGTGATCAAGATAACATTCGATGAAGATGGAGACTCAATAGTACCCCTTGCGATCATGAATCGTAGAACTGAATGAGCCCCGGTGACCAACATGGGTGCAGAATTTATGACACTGGAAGGAAAAATTTAGAAACAGGGGAACCTATCAGAGACTGCACATAGGGCAGGGAAAGAGCCAATGGAAATTGACACAGTACTCATAGGAGAAATGGGCATGGCTGGAGGCATAATTGGGCAAGGGATAATGCTTACTGGGCATAGCCCATTTCACCGGTCACAGGGTCGCCGTTGGTTGGGACAATCTGAAACTGCAAGGTGGCGACTACTGGTATTGGAGGAAACTCGTCGTACGCAGGTCAAAAAAATCGCTGGAGGTGATAAGATGGAAGAGCTGCTCTCGCCGATGGTGAGAAGGTCCATCGCAACAGTGCTCATGCGAGAGCAGGATATTTTCAACGGCAGATCAGGGCTGCTCCATATCCAACAACACTGCCCGACAGAATTGCATCGGAGGCGCTGTGGAAAAATCGACTTCAAAATGCATCAAACACCGGTGGCGTTTAATCGGAGGCAGGACTTAGAGGAAGATTGAAATTTGGCAGTGGCCGTCGGACGCGTTGAGGAAAACTCAACAACAAATCACAGCAAACACCGGCGACGTTGAATCAGAGGCCAGCTTTGGAGGAAACTTGACCATGGGCGCTGATTTTGGAGTTCCCCGTGTGGAAGACTTAGCGAGCCAGGGATGAAATTTGCCGAAGGTGGAGAACAGCCAGGCTGTAAAATTTACTAGGGCGGAAGTTCCAATCGGAGGCGGCGGGATCAAAAGCTTTCCGGTGAATGATATAGGAGGCGGAGAGAAATATCTGATAAAGAGTACGAATGATGAAGGAAACCTATTTTTGCTTAAGGATTCAGAAAATTTTGTTAAGATGGAGAGTATGAAATTCATGGAAAATGCAGGGGCTAAGGATGCAATTTTGGAGTCTGATCCAAACATGGCTAATATACAAAAGGGAAAATGACTTCAAAGACTCTCAAACTCTTCCCATCGTTTACCTTTGACCCCCATTTATATTTTGATACTTTTGCCCCTTGAATTAACAAAAGTGCTAAATCGTAGCCCTTCCGTCCGGTCAAAGTGTCAAGTTCAGTTAAAATGTTAAATTTAGGGGTAAATTAGTAATTTCACATTGGGCGAATGACTTCAGGGGCCCTCCAACTCTTCACTTTGTTCACCTTTGGCCCCCCATTTATTTTTTGAATACTTTTGCCCCATGAACTAACAAAAGTTCTTAATCGTAACCCTTTCGTCCGGTCAAAGTGTCAAGTTCAGTCAACAACGTCAATTGTAAGGGCAAAATAATCATTTTCCATTTTCTTTTTTCTATTTCTTTTTTTCTTTTTTTCCCTTTCCCTATCTTTTTTCTTTTCTGTTTTCCCATTTTCTCTTTCCGCCATCGCTTTCCCATTTTCTTTTTTTTCTTCTGTTTCCCCGCACTCCTTGAACAACCTCCACCTTTCCATCGTGACGGTGGTAGGGATGAAGGCTGGGGTAGGGTTTGGGTTGGAACGGTGGTGGCGGGGACAGCGGTGGCGGGGCTAGGGTTTGGGCTGGACGGCGGTGTGGGAGCTCTGAACTAGGACGGTGCTAGCGGGGATAACGGTGGCATGGGATAAGGTTTGGCTTTGGACGAAAATGAAGGGGCTTGGGTTGGGACGACGGTGTAGGGCTCTGAGCTGGCACGACGGTGACAGGGGAAACAATGATGAATGCTAGGGTTTGGGCTGAGACGACGATGTGGGGGCTTGGGCTGAGACGGTGGTGGTGAGGACGAATGACTATGACGTTGGTGTGGTGGTTGAGGAAAGGAAGGGGAAGATCGATGGGGTCAGCGATGGAGGGGTAAGGCGATAGGGATCAACAGGTGGTGGAGGTGGGCTGGCCGGAGGCGACATGAGGTCAGCGAGCGGAGAGGGATCAGCAGCTAAAGGCATCGACGATAGACTGGTTGGCGGTGGCGGTAGACAAAGCTTGGGTGGTGAGGTGGGGGCAGACGGTGGAGAAATGGGCTGAGAAGAAAAAGATAGGAAGGGGAAGGGGAAGGAGGAAAGGTTTGAAAAAAGAAAAAGTTGAAACAAAAGAAATAAAGAAAATGGAAGAGAAAATAAAAAAGGAAAAAAGAAAGGAAAAGGAGAAAAGGAGAAAAGAAAAATGAAATAATGTGAAATTACTAATTTACCCCTAAATTTAACATTTTGACTGAACTTGATACTTTGACCAGACGGAAGGGCTACCATTCAGTACCTTTGTTAGTTCAGGGGGCAAAAGTATTCAAAAAACAAATGGGGGGTCAAATGTGAACGATGGGAAGAGTTAGAGGCCCCCTGAAGTCGTTCAGCCAATGTTAAATTACTAATTTACCCTTAAATTTAATGGTGTTGACTGAACTTGACTATTTGACCGGACGAAAGGGCTACGATTCAACAATTTTTTTAGTTCGGGGGGCAAAAGTATTCAAAAAAATAAATGGGGGGCCAAAGGTGAACGATGGGAATAGTTGGACTCTGAAGTCGTTCGCCCTATACAAAAAGTAGCCCAATACTCTCCAACCCAAACCCAGCTATCAATTTTCAAGAGGAAGTCAGATTTTGATGATGAAGCTAGAGATGGACTGATTCAGGAAGCTAAGAGACGGAAGCAAGAGTTGATTGCTCCTTCGACCCTCCCGGCGAGGATGACTTTTAATGTGAGTTTACCCGTATTTGGACCAGCGGCGGCAACTGGAAAGACCCAGTTCCATCGAAAATCATAAGTCTCCTAAGTTGGAACTGCCGAGTGTTTTCACAACCTCGTGCAGTTAGACATTTGAAAGATTTCATCCGCAAATTTAGTGGTATGTTTTACTTATATACTAATCGGGATATATATATATATATATATATATATATATATATATATATCATGCTTAAT
>JAULKM010101725.1:0-10067 GCA_032355605.1 Rubia tinctorum | reverse complement strand
CAAGAGTGAGGTATACATTTATTGTCTAGCTATCTTACTCTACCAAAAAAACTACCCAATAGACAAATCAAGAGAAGCATAAAATTTTCAATTTCTCTCATTTTCTCTCATTTTTCCTGGGAGCCCTCTTGGGTTTTCATCCTAACTTCACATTTTTTTTCTTTTTCAATGCTCACCCTCACCTTTTCCCACACCATTTAAGCCTCTCATTTTTGCATAGGTTGCCCTTCCGGGTTTTTGACCTATCCGGACCCCCCAATTTTGCCAATGTTGCCCTCCCATGTTTTCAACTTAGCGGGGTTATTATTTTTATCATTTTTTATTTTACTTTAAGTACCTCCTTAGAAGTTATTATTTGCAATGAAAAACAAAGCAATATCATATCATGCACATGCTAGTAATGAGCATAACTAATTTCCCCATCCCACACTTAAAACGTAGCATTGTCCCCAATGCAAATAAATGATCAAATCATAAATGTGAAGTGAAGGAAGAAGAAAAATACTCACAACTAGGACCAAGAGGGTCCTGCTCCCCCATGGCGAAGAGTGTACCACACACCACAAAAATACCAAAACAAACCACTATAACCAAAAACAACACCAAAATAAATCCATAATTCTTCTAACACCAACAATATCTAACCACACAATGAAAAAGCCTATCCTCAGGATTTGGTTGGCTGAAGGGAGGAGGGAAAGGATAACGGGCTGAAGGGAGTAGAGGAAGAGGATGTTGAGCTGAAGGGAGAATGAAGTGTGGGCTAATATTTTGTTTCTTCAACTGGCAAGAAGTGAGTTATTAATTGCAACATTTTGGCTGTGAATAAGTGAGCAATTAATTGCCACATTCACATGGTCAAGTAAAATCAATTTGAAAACATCATATGTACGCCACTCTCCACATTTCGCCACGGACCATGCGAAATTGTCACGGTCCGTGGCACCCTCTCTTGTCTCGGAAACCATTTTTTCTTTTGCAATTTTCGTCACAGACCGTGACAAATTTTCACTGTCTGTGGCACCCTCTTTGGTCCCAACAGAAATAAACTCTGAAAATTTCATTTTTTTCAATTTTTTTCTCTTTCACTTCACCATATCTAATGTTCCTGAAAAATAAAAAATAATGCACACCAAACATAATATTGCTTCAAAACAAAAATGATTAAAATAAACCAATTATAAAATAAAGCTACAAATGCATCAAAATTAAATTACCATCCGGATGGTCAAAAAAAAGTTTATTTAACGTCGTCGTCACAACGTACTCCCTTTCTCAAGATTTATTCAAAACATTCCTCGGGTCTCCGGAGTCACCATCCTTGATTCCACCCATTCTTGTCTCCACATGTATTGGTCTCCAACATTGTCTTACCTTGAACCTCATCTCTGGAGCCAAATGGACTTGTGTGGCTCTTCTCTTTTTGGGTGGTTTTGGGAAATATTTGGAGTTAAGAGTGTTTAGATGATGTTTCCTTAACCCCTTCCTCACTCCCTGCAAGTTAGTACTAGAGACATTCGCATATGCAACACTGTCCTTGTTCAAAATGCTAGAAACTTGCTTAGATGCCTTACTCATTCCATTAAAAACTTTAATTAATTTAATCATGCGTCAATGTTCAAACTCATTTTGAGGCTCATGCAAACTTTCAATAATAGTGACAACATTGCAAGGCATTTTATCCTTTGGAAGCTCTTTATCCTTGTAGATCTCATAACCTACTTTTTCTCCGTCAAACTCTAATGTCAATGTGCCGCTATGCACGTTGATCTTAGTTCTCGTCGTTTCCCATCGTACGACATATCGAGAACATAAAAATTGGCAGGAAAAACTAGTGTTTTCACTTTAACCAACACATCTAGCACTAATCCCTTCGAAATATATTGGGAATGATCGGCTAGTTTTATGATCACCCTAGTTTCATGAAAAGTCCCTAAGTTAAGAGTCTTGTATAGAAAGCAGGGAATTACATTAATATAGAATCCTAGGTATATCATTGCCTTTTCAAAAAAAAAAATCCACCTATGAAAAAAGAGATAGTGAACATGCCGGGATCATTGCATTTAGGAGGTAGTTTCTTTTGAAAACAAAAGCTGATACTTGTCCAATAATTTTAATTTTTCCAACATTTTTCAATGCCTTAGTTCTCTTAGGTGTTCATAACTCTTTAAGGAATTTAGCAAACCTAGGCACTTTATTTATAACATCAAAATGAGGAATGTTTACCTCACATTTGCGAAAAACCTCAAAAAGTGCTTTATTCTCATCCTTGCGATTCTTGTCCCGCAAAGCTGCTGGAAAAGGTGGTGGTGCTGGAAGGACTTTCTTAATTTATCGCTTCTCTGGCAGTTGAGTGGCTACCTTCTCAACTTTTTGTCCTTCACTACAAGCACTTCTTCCATCTCCTTCCCGATCTTCACAATTTTCTCTGGCTCCTTGGTTTCTTTCCCACTCCTCAAGGTGATTGAGCTTACATTTTGCCTCCGGTTCAATTCCGGTTGTCAGGGAAGTTTCCAGAATCCCTAGCTTCCAATCAGGCCATGAAGGATGCTACTTGACTAACTTGGATCTCCAAAATATTGAACCTCTTGGAGGAGCGGTCATCTATGGTTGTGATTCTAGATGCGGTTCGGTCTTCCAAGTTATTGACCATGTTTGTTATAGCATGTGTGAGCTCCTCGTGCTCCGGCCTTGGTCTTCCTCCTCGAGGGTTAGAAGACCCTTCATCCCTTGGGTAGGGTTGTTGTGGCGCTTAATTTTTCCCTTAATTTCCTTGGAAGTGGGGTTGCCCTCCTTGATGGTTCGGTTGAAACCCACTTTGGCTACCATGAAAACCACCTTGAGGAATTGATTTCCCGGCATGCTCATCTCTCCACCGAAAGTTTTTATGGTCTATCCACCCGGGATTGTAATTTTGGGAGTATGGATTATACTTCTTCTCATGAGCTTGTCCTTTTTGGAAACTTTTTCCGCTTTGGCCTTTTCCACCTTATTATCCCCTATTTCCTTGGAAACCTTATCCTTGACCACCTTGGTAGCCCATTGCCTTTACTTCTTCATGCCCTCATCTTGATGTTGAGGGCATACATCAATGGGGCGATCCAATGAAAAAATTCCACCAGCTTTGACTTCATGTATCTTCCTCTTCATTAGCTCCTTCATCATTGAAGTTAAGGCTTGAACTTGCTCCTCAAATTTGGGGGTTTCTGTATTTGGAGGCTCTTGCACCCTTGCCCTTTCTCTAACACCAAATTGTCTCATCCCATTAGCCATGTATTCTAATAATGTCATGGTATCATTCGGTCTCTTGTTGGCAATCGACCCATTACAAGCGACATTAACCATCCTCATATCTTCAACGGACAAACCATCAAAAAAGTAGTATACAAGATCTCCTTCTTTGTAAGTGTGGTAGCGGCAATTAGCTAACAACCTTTTGAACCTCTCCCAATATTCATATAAACATTCATATGAATATTGGGAAATATTGCTTAGCTCCTTCTTCAAATCCACCGACTTGGATGCCGGAAAGAATTTCTCCAAGAACTTCCGCTTCATATCCATCCATTATGTTATACTTCCCCGGGGAAGGTAGTGTAACCAATCTTTGGCCGCATTCTTCAAAGAAAAAGGGAACGCCCTAAGATTGAAATTATCCTCCGAAACTCCGTTTGGCTTCATGTTCATGCTCACAAGGTGGAATTTGGACAAGTTCTTATTGGCATCCTCCCCATCATCCCATGGAAAGATGGTAGACAATGAATCATCCCAGATTTAAGCTCACAAGTGACATTTTTCGAAGGAGGGGGAAGATGATGCAAAGTGGTTGACTCTCTAGGTTAGGAGCCATAAGCTCCCTCAAGGTTCTAGTATCATCCTTCATAATCGATGCAACTACTTTGGGTGGTGGTTGATTACCTTGGTTAGCAAAACGTGCTAGCCTCCTTGTTCTTCTGAGTGTACCCAAAATATTTGGATCGTAGTGCAAGGGTTCTTGTCTATTGGTAGGAGTATCGACCAAGAACCAAGAACCAAAGAAATACAACCTTATCCCAAGTAAAAATCACAAAATCAAGCAAATGTCAAGAACAAAAAAGGAAAAAGAAAAAACAAAACAAATAAAGTGCTAAGCTAACACTTTAAATAAAATACGCCTTTTCCCCGGCAGCGGCGTCAAAATTTGGGAGGCCAGCGTCGTGCCTCTCAAAGATAGTATTTATAGTCCCTAACTGCTGCTAACTACTAGAAAGTAGATAGTAGAAAGTAGGGTTTGTCCACGAGGAAAAGGGGGTTATATCGAGTGTTAAATTTAGTTTTAAAGCACATGAAGAAGTCACTCTACGTGTATGGTAACAAAGTGGGGTTTTTGTTCTTGAAAAACACGACACTTAATTTAAACTACTAAATTAACAAACATATAGAACAATGTAAATATGATCAAACTAGTACAAAAGATGGACTAAAGATGATAACGAGTCTTGGGAACAATTGGTTTACATTCCATGGTAGCCATGGTTCCCTTGATTTTGATACTCATGGTTTTGATACCCTTGGCCTCCTTGCCACCCTGTGGCACTCACTTCCTCCAGATAATCATCTTGCAAAGTAGGACATGCATCCGTAGGATGCAGGGAAGAGCAAATCTCGCACGACTTTACTTGAGGTTTTGCCCGGCAGCGACGACTAAATTTTGGAGGTCATCGCCGTACCTCTCAAAGATATTATTATAAGCCATTTTTGCTTACTAACTACAACTAAGTGGATAGTGGCATGTCGGGGTCTTCCACAGAGAAAAGGGATCTTCCTAAGCATTTACACATACAAGGGTGAATATAAGCCTATATATATACATAGATATATAATAGCAAGTAAGGGGGGGTTTGGGTTGGTTGGTTTCCTAAATTATAAAAGTAAACAAAAAACAACTAGCAAGGTTAAGTAACTATGCTAATCATGCAACAACCTACTAAAAAGAGTAAAAACTACAAAAGACAAAGCCTTGAGGGCAATAGATTTCCGCTTCCAAACCTATTATCTATCATTGAATCCACGACCTAGTCACTACATTAACTATTTGTTGTGAAGCTAAATCTTCTATCCTTCTTTGATAGTAGTTTACAAGAGTGAATTTGAAATCTCTCGTTAAACCTCACTAATGACCCCTTTAGTCATTGAACGCCTAAAGGTATCCCATTAATGGCATTAAGCACGAAGAATCAACAAGTTTGGTAACACTTATAAATAGTACACCGTGTCTAAGAATTGAACCAATTCATGCGTTTACACAAGATTATCTAAAAACGTTCAACGTTCATAAACCTCTCCTATTTGCTACACAAAACAAACATGATAAATAATTCGACATTATCACATTCATCTAGCAATTATCAAATCACTAACAACATTAGAAGCTCTAATTCATGCTCTTGGATTTCATATCAAAGCAAAGGAGAATTAGCTAGTTTCTCCAAACCCTAACACCTAATCATACAAGCAATTCATATACTCAAACTTCAAATACCATTAATCATTCAACATTCATATTCAAGAACACTAAATACACAATAGAGAAAGCTTCAAATAGATGGATATGATTCTCAAGACATAGATAAGGAAGATTCAATCCAAGGCTCCCAAGGAGATTACTAAGCTAAACAATAAAAACCCATAACTAATCTACAAAACTAAGGAAAGGAAGAAGAAGAAAAACTAGGGTTACAAACCCTAAATATCGCAGAGAAAACAGGCTGGAAGGGTTTTTGGAAAAGGGAAAGATAGAAGAGTATTTATAGTACTAAAAAGTCCAAAAAACAGATCTGGGTCGTCGTCTGTCGCGACTCGGGGCGAGCATAGTACCTTCGCAATCACGACACATTCGTCGCGACTCACGATGGTCAGAGTATTGTTCCCTCAAATGTTGTCCTCTTTCTTGGTCTAATTGTATTTGTCTCCTCTTCTCTTCTCCAAGTCTTCCAGGTCATCGTAGTATTCAAATTACAGTCTTCAAATCTTCGAAGTCTTCAAAGTCTTCCAATATTTTCCTTGTCACACAAAATCCTCTAGAAGAGTAATAAATGCGTAAACTCGCTCTAAACTCATCTTAGAGAATTCCAAGGTAAAATGCCACATCTAGAGTACAAAAGTATACAAGAGTGAATACAAAAGGTCCCCAAAATAACCGTATAAAATGAACACACCACAAAGCATCTACAACTCCCAACACATGTTTCATCAAAAGCATCACAAAAAAATTTAAACTCTCAATATACTCAATCAAACCCACCACAAAAGATTTACTAAGTTGTGAGTCACCATCATCGTGGATATTTTCAAGAACTTGAAAAATAAAAAGGCCACATAGTAATGAAACAAATAATAGTAGAGTACTGTGATCCCCAACAAGTATCCCTTGGCCTTCTCAAACTAGTCTCTCAATTGCCTCTTCCACACACAATTTTCCCATTCTCCGATCCTTCTAAAATTCTAGCATGTTCTAAATCAAGAAGCATGTCTTTTATTTTACATGAAACTCTAGCTGAATTCACAATCACACCAATATAAACTAAAAACTCACACACAGATCGATTACCATTAGCAACAACAAGAACAACCAACTGAAACTGGTGAGAAAAAAATGGACATACCTTGCTGATGAGTTTTCTTTCAATATCAAAGCTTTCACTCCATTATACCCTCCTTGTATATTTGAGACTCCATCATATCCCTGACCTCTTAACTTTGACAGTGGTAATTTATGCTTTGCAAATAGTTCATCAATAGCACTTTTCAAACTAACAGCCGAAGTATTACGCACATGCACAACACTAAGAAAACATTGAAGAACACATCCTTATTTGTTGACATATCTCAAAACAACCTCCATTTGCTCTTTAATTGATGCACCTCTAGCTCTATCAACCAATAGAGAAAAATAACTATCTCCAATTTCATTAACAATAACATTTGTTACCTTATTAGCACAAGCACTTGCGAGTTCCTTTTGTACTTTGGGCTTGCAATTTCCAGGGTTATTTTCATTCATTGTATGAGCAACAACATCACTTCTCTTGCAATACCACTCAACCAATTTTAGAAAATTTCCCTTATTCATAGAATTCAACACTTCATCATGGCCACGAAAAGACATACCTTGATTTAGCAAGAACCGTGTAACATCCAAAGCGGCTGCTAAATGCTTGCGATATGCATTATCTAATTCATGCCCATATGTCTGATAAGAATGAAGTATGTTGTATCTTTGATGCTTAAATACATACAATTGTCGAGTTACATCATTATGAGCACTACTAGCTACGCCAACATGATTCTTAAAGGTCTTAAGAGCTTTTTTCTAGTTGCTAACCCCACTCACAGTGAATGCATCCTCTCCATCTCGACATCCTTTATGTTAGCAACAAAAGCAAAAAGTTGCATGCACTATGTTCCAACCAATAAAAATTTCGAAATTAAGAATCTTGAAAAAATCTATAGTCATTACCATACTTTATCTTTGGAAAATAATGATCCTTAAGTTGGCAAGGACCTCTTAACAGATATTCTCTCATAACTTGATCTCTAAAAGAAACATCAAAATCCTGAAGAGGTTTACGTAGCCCGAGATAATTTATAACATCATCTGAATTGAACTCAACACGAGAATGCTTTTGATTACTACACTCTTCATTAACTCTTTCTTCATTTGGTTCACTCGGTCTCTAAAAAAATCTATAATCCACTACTTCAAATTAGGAATATATCCATAACCTATTTAACATCAAATAAGAAAAAAATATTCAAATTAAATTATTACGATAATCAATTGACCCATAATTATGGCATAACCAATTCACACATAATCAATTCACACATAACATAATCGAGAATTTTTGATATTAAATACCTCTCGGCAGAGGCAGAGATGCCAATAAGGTTCTCGGAGATTGAGAGTGAGACTCGAACTTAGACATTCGAACCGGACTCACAAGCTCTTGGACTCAGAAGCCGAGCGATGCGGCGGAAGGTGCGGGCACTGGCGAGGGGCATTGCAGTGTTGGTGTGCGGGGGCGCAACGGAGGGCGTTGCGGCGGGCAGATGTTAGCGCATTCGCGCCTGGTGGATGGCAGTGCAGCGCAGCAGGCGAGCAGAAGAGGGGAGGTTTTGGGAATTTTCAGATGCCAATTGCCAAGATATGGTTTGATTTCCCCTCTGGTTTGGGGTGTTTTTTATTGGGCCAAATGGGTTTAAGCTCAACTTTTTTTTGCCTTTGACAAAAATAAAACTATGTCATTTTTGTATAAGTGAAACGACGTCATTGTATTTAATAAGGAAAAAAAATTAAAAATAGGGCATCACATTCCTCAAAGCTTCATTGGAAATAGGGCGCTGCAACTAGGTCAAGGGGGAGAATCTATGGATTACGATGGGCCACCGGATCCTACAGGTGGTGCCGACACCCCCTCGCTCCTTGGTTCCGCCCCTGGTTACGGGCAGCAGTCAAGATAGGTCATCTTGCGGAGGGTACATAGCATGGTCCATTGAAAAATAGGAATACCGGTTTTTAGGTAGTAGTAGTAGGTATTCGGCGAATGAGGTTTCTGGCGCACAACAGAGTTCCCACTGGCTTGCAGTATCACATCTGTGGTGGGTCAGAGAATAATACTCTTTAGGTGATATCTACTTCTGGGTTATAGAAGAGTTGCGATGTAGCATGATTTTTATGGATGAAGACGAGGGTTTTGGTTAACTTGTTTTAGCTATTTTATATATTTTTGGTTAGGTGTGCAGTTTGTGCTTTCGCGACTTTAGAGAGATTTAGATACTTTCCTGCTGCGTTTATTGGAGAAACTAAGTGACAACCTCAAAAAAGGTTCACAAAATCAGAACTACGGAGTTGTGGCAACCCAGTGAGGATAGAGATAGAGACATGCAGTACCGCAGTGCTTCAAAACAAAACAGGCTTGACCTCAAAACTCCCCCCAACAGGAACTTTCCACGGCTGATTGACGAAATCCAGCCACAGCCTCTTCAAAATTATGGATTTCTTGCAACCCAACGAAGATGTAGATTGAAGGCGTATCGAGTAGCAGACTGCCAACGTGGCATAAGGACCTAACGGCAGGTTCATTTTTGGATCCCACACAGTGTGATTTAAATAATATGTTCAGACATGAACAATTTTATAAGATTAGTTATAGTTGTTAGCTAGGGTTGTGCGGCTTAAACCTAGCATACAAATGTAACGGTCCAACAATTTAATGAGAAGGAGAACACCTTCACTTAAAAAAATCAATATAAATATATGATGATTTTTATTGTAAATGGTTTAATATTATTAATTCTTTATTTTGTATAAATTAAATTCATAAATTTCAAGGGGATTTTTACACTTCTAACCCTAACTTTAGACTCAAAGTGCCAATATAGTCGTGTAAAATGAGAAAGTGTCACACTAACCTATCTTTATGAAGAATTTTGCAGCTATAACGTTTTGTGCTAGTTCCGAGGATGACAAAAAATATTAGGCGTTTTCCAATTTTGAAAGGTCTAAAATACCCCCCCCCCACACACACACACACATTAAGATATCCCTCATTTTACCTGTCTTTGTCATATAAACCACCACCCTAAATACTAAAGTGTCACCGTTGCCGCCATCCACCCGACACTACTTCTTTTGCCTTTCATCTCTCCCACCCAGCCACCCTCATTCCCACCACCCACCACCTCTCACGCCCAGTCACCCCCACATCTCCGCCACCCAACACCACAGTCCGCCTCTCTCGCCCAACCACCCCCACAACCTCGCCACCCACCACCGCCTCCTACCTCTCTCGACTTCAAAGGATACCCACTGGGAAACTAGATCGGGGCCAAGACCAACGATGGGACAAACCTCGCCAGAAATGTCAGATTTACATGCTCCAATTGCCATTCTCGGGGCCAACAAAGTTCACCAAAAAATCTTTATCCAAAAAACCAACTGGGAGGTCATCATCGTACCTCTCAAAAATACAATTTATAAGCCCAATATGCTTACTAAATACAACTAAGTAGATAGTTTGGCAAGT
>JAULKM010101724.1:0-10069 GCA_032355605.1 Rubia tinctorum | reverse complement strand
TCACCCGAAAGGTGTTGATAAGTTCTCCACAATATGTGATTAATGCATAAAAATAGGATGATTAGTCAATGATCAAATGATAACTATAAATGTAAACCAATTGCGCCCAATACTTGTTATCATCTTAATTACATCTTTCGTACTAGTGTGTTCATAGATATATTGTTTTCTCTAATTTTTGGTTAGTTTAGCTCTTTAAAGTAGTCGTAGTGTTTTCTAAAATCAAAACCCCCAACTTGGTTACAACACACGTAGAGTGACTTCTTCGTGTGCTTTTTAAGTACATTTAACACTCGATAAAACCCAATTTTCCTCGTGGACGACCCTGACTTGCTACTATCTACTTTCTAGTAGTTAGCTGCAATTAGGGCAGATAAATACTATCTTTGAGAGGCACGACGAGGGCCTCCCAATCATATTGTAGCCCTTGGATTCAGAATTAATGTAGCTTGCCAATTCTTGAATTTGAAGTACATTTTCTAAGAATTCCCTTTCAGAGGTGAAGGCAGATTGCTCAGGACTTAAGATAACATTCATTAAAGGCTTGAGTCTATCCACTAACATTTTAGTGAAGATTTTGTTAGAAAATTTTAATGACTAATTGGTCTATAGTGTTTGAATGATAAGCAAACATTTTTTTGGTTATCAAGACAATCTGTGTTGTAATGATAGCTTTAGGTAGTTTTGATTGACTTAAAAAATTATGAACAGCTTGTAGACATCTTCTTTAATGATGTTCCAACACTTTTGGGAAAACCAACAAGTCCATAGGCCGAGTCTCTATTCACGTTCATTATGGCGTCAATCAATTCTTCCATAGTTACAAATTTGGTTAATTTCTGATTCATGATATCAGTGATTGAAACTGATATGTTTTTTAGCAAGTAAGCTGTGTTGATTCTCGTGCGGTCATTTTCTTCTTGTGTTAAGAGTTTAGAGAAATAAGCTACTGCTTCATTCCCAATATGTTTCTGATCATAAATCCAGTCACCATTATTGTCTTTAATACCTGAAATTCTTTGCTTTTTATGTATGCTTTTAATTGATTAATGAAAAAACTCGGTGTTAGAGTCACCTTTAGTCAACCATTTAATTCAAGATTTTTTCTTCAATAAAAGTTCTTGGTTAGCTAAAGCGTTGGTAAAATTGGCTTTTGCTTGATTAAAAACCATTAGATTGGTCTGATTTTCTGAAAGTTGCAAATCTTCTTCAGCTTTGATTAGTAAATCTTCACATATTTGGACTTTAGTTAAAATGTTGCCAAATTTGTTGGCATTCCACCGCTTCAATGCAAATTTTAATTTTTTTAATTTGAAAACAAGTTTTCTCATCCCATGTAAATTAGTGTGTGTTTTCCAGGATTCTTCAATTAATTTCATGAAAGAAGGGTGATTAATCCAATAGTTATGAAATTTGAAAGGTTTAGGTTTAGAATGGTTTGGATTTTCTGAATTGTGTAAGATTAAAGGGCTATGGTCAGAATAATATTTGACTAATGTTTGCATATGAGAGGATTGGAAATCCTGCCACCAAATGTTGTTTGATAGTCCTCTATCCGGCCTTTTCCACACTCTCCCTTTCGTCCTCATTCCAGTCTAAGTGTATGGGGAACCAGATGTTGGAATATCAAAGAGGTTATTGAATCTTATAACTTTCTTAAAAACTGAGATATCTCTACTACTTGGTATAGAAGGGCCAATATATTCATCTAGATTTGATATTACATTAAAATTTCCAATAAGGCGAAGGGGAGTGTTTCTGAATGGTGCAACTGAATGCCACATTTCTTTCTTTCCTTATTGGTGCGTTTAGCATAAATGAAGTCTATTTGACATTGTTTCGACAAAGAAGGATGTTTGAATGTATATATTATGAATTTTTCTTCCACTGTCTTGATTTGAAGATTGATTTCATCTGTCCAGAAGATCCAAATCTTACATTTTTCATTGAGAAACAATGTTGAAAAACTATTGTTTTTGTGATTGAATTTATGCTATCTTTACTGAGCATAGGCTCAATAATTACAAAAATTCCAATTTTGAATTTTTGTAATTATTGATTCTGATTTGAGTAGATTTATTTCCTAATCCTCTAGCATTCCAAACTAAATTTTTGTTTCAATCATTGATAATATTTTAAGTTATTCAATGAAGAACGTGTTGCAATCATTTTAGGTGTAGCTGTATAGTTTTTTATTATATTTCATAGGTTTAGCTTTTGGATCTGTAATAGTTTGAATATCCTGATTAATTTTTTGTTTCAGCAAAGTGTTAAATTTGTTTGATTCAATCAGACTCTGCATGATTTCATTGAAATTAATTGAATCTTCTTTGGAGTAAAAGGTTTGGACAAATTTAGGCTATTTAGCATTAAGCCATTCTATTCTTTTAGAAACTTTTTGGCTCGAAGACATCAGAAGGAAGCTTCCAGCACTGAGTTCAATAAAATCTTCATGTGGATTGTTAAGATTGTGGATATGGTGTTTTATGCTCTGATTAATAGGAGAGCATTTAGTTTTAGTTTCCTGAGTAGGTTATGAACAGTTAGTCCCCTGATCAGCAGCTGGACCCTCAGATATTATATCCACATTAAACATTAGTTCCATTTGGGATGATATATGATTAAGATTGGTATCATCAGATAATGACTTAAAATAATTAGATGGAGGAATGACAATTTTAGCACGTTTTCTATTTGAGCTATTAATAGCAGCAGAGTGTTCAAGCCCAGTTGAATTCACAATAGATTGAATAACATAAGAGCAAGGAAATTCAGAATCCTTAGCAGAATTAACAGTCATAGTGGGAGGTCATCGCCGTACCTCTCAAAATTACTATTTTTAAGCCCTAAAATGCTCTTACCTACAACTAAGTAGATAATGGCAAGTCGAGGTCATCCACGGAGAAAAAGGATTTTCCTAAGTGTTTGCTCATATAATGGTAAATACTACACTAGATATAAAGATATGATTATATATAAAAGCACATAAAGAGGGGGTTTTTTGGATTGGTTTTTCTAAGTTATGAATTTAAAGACAAGTTAAACTAGAAAACCATGTAAATCTACTAATTAAGCAACAATCACTAAAAAGAGGTTAAATACGAATGACTAGATCTTGAGGGCAATTGACGTATACTTCCAATCCTTCTATCTATCATTGAACATATAACCTATTCAACACTTTTACTACTGATTGTGAAGATAAATCTTCTACCCTTCTTTGATAGTAGAGTGAATTCGGCATCTCTCGATAAACCTCACTAATGACCCCTTTAGTCGTTCTATGCCTAAAGGTATCCCATTAATGGCATTAAGTACAAAGAATCAACAAGCTTGATAACACTTATAAACACTACACTATGTCTAAGCATTGAACCAATTCATGCATTTACACAAGATTAGTCAAGAACGTTGAACGTTACTAAACCTCTCTCATTTGCTACACAAAAAAACATGACAATTTTTTTGAGATTATCACATTTATCTAGCATTCATAAAATCATCAACATTGGAAGATCTATGCTCTTGGATTTCATATCAAAAGAAGGGATAGATAGCTAATTTCTCCAAACCCTAACACATAATCATACAAGCAATTCATATACTCAAACTTCCAATATCATTAATGGATTCAACAACCCAATTCAAGCACAATAAATACACAATAGCAAAGCACTGAATAGCTTAAATATAGATCTCAAGACTTGGGCTTGGAAGCCTTAATCAATTTCTCCCAAGGTTATGTTTAGCTACTAGAACCCATATTAATTAACAAAAGAAAATCAAACATGAATTCAAGATAAAACTAAGATGGAAAAGATGAAAAAACTAGGGTTTTACAGTTCTGAATCGGGAGAGAAAAGTCGAGGAAGAAAGAATAAAGTAGTGAGTATTTATAGTACAAAAAGTCCAAAAAGAGTTTGAGCTGTGGACCGTCGTGACTCGCAACACATTCGTCGCGACTCGCGAAGGGTAGAGTGTCGTCGTGATCGCGACACATTCGTCGCGATTCACGATGGTCAAAGTACTCTGTTCTTAAATATTGTCTTTTCTTCCCTTCCTCGGGTCTTCAATGTCTTCAAAATTAAGTATTCATAGTCTTCAAATCTTCAAAGATAGTCTTCAAATTCTTCCAATGTTTACCTTATCACACAAAACCACCATAGAAGAGTAATAAAAGCGTAATGTCGCTCTTAACTCTTCTTAGAGAATTTCAAGGAAAAATACATCATATAGAGTACAAGAGTACAAAAAAGTGAATCCAAAAAGTCCCAAAATAAATGTATAAAATGGACACACCAAATATCCCCACACTTGAACCTTACTCGTCTTCGAGTAAGAAAAGATTCAAGCACAAGAACAATCTTACCATTTCCGTACTGCTGCTGATACACAACCATCCACTTTTCATTCCGCTGGCGTCGCTCCCTACGCTGCTCTGCTCTGGGATCCGGTCCTGTGTGGCCACCAGCTGGTGCCTGTATCTCCCACACTTTGGATGCAAGCTGATCGATCTCGTCATCAATATCCAAAAGGTTCCATGACATGTACAAGTTGTGGTCCTAGATCATGTCGTCCATCCTGTAAAAGAAATCAGAAGGTGGCTGCTGAAGTTTGATGTGACTACTCTAATCTCCCCGCATCGGGTCTGGCTGAGGGTGCCGCGGAGAAGGCTATGATGACTGGTGCTGTATCGGCTCATCCTGTGGCGGATCCATTGCAAAGGGTATAGCACCCTCATCTGACTGAATATGGAGGTTTCAAAGCTCCCGCTCAAAACCCCATTTGCACTCCTGATCTGGCTCGATCGCCAAATCCATCACCGGTGTGTCCCACTCCAGCTTTGTATGTTGGGCCTGTGGAAGCTTTATAAAAGGGACACATCCTGCTTAGCACAACCACTGGAATAATCTTGGGTCCGCGGTGGTCTTGATCAAATGAAAGTTGACCATTTGGGTCAACGTGATACTATAAGACAATCCTCGATCAAGCCGCTGAAGGCCATCAGTAACTCAATGCGCAGATGCTCTGCCAGAAGAGTGATCATGCCCCCAATCAAAATTTCCCCCTTATCCTTCTTCCCCGCCTCGAAGATCCTAGTAACCCACAAGTCTACCCACCTTCGTATCCCGTCCCCTCACTGGTCAACCCACAAAAACTGGATCTCATCATTCGCGACATTTGTCGCCTCAGCGCGAAAAAATAGAGTAGAGGATAAGAGGCGGTGCACATACCGAAGCGCTGGATAAATGCTAGTATTGTTCTTGTCTCTGACATTTTGCACATTCCTAGTGATAGCTTGCAAGAACAAGAAACTCTCCTCCATAGTGGGTGTATGCCTCTCCAGATCAAGCCTCGCCCGGGTCTCTGAAGTGTCCCACCCAAAAGCTGCCTTAATATCCGAGTGGCTCATCTCATATGAGCGGTCATTCAGATGAAATCAAATGAACCTCTCGCATGGCACCCCATCCACCCCCGTATAAGTTTTGACCGTGGATAAGAACTCCAGGGTGTACCTCTAGTAGGTGGGTGCTCCTCGGGGTAAGAATCCCTCCCATACCTCCTTTGTCAAAGAGGCATAAGACAGGCTCCTTGAGCTGAAGGGCATCCAATGCTGCTTCATCAGCGAAGCAAGTCTCTTGGATATTTCTTGTGAACAAAGTGTCCCATCTCTGAGCGTAGGCGACGGTGATCTGACGCAGTCCCATGAATCTGTCAGGGATAGGTGGTGGTGTAGGCTCGGCTGCAGGAGGAGGAGGTGGGGCAGAATGACCAGCTCTCGCTCTTTTCTTCAAGGCCATGTCTATTCAATACAGCAAACCACGTCTGGCACACTGGGAAATAAGAGATAATTACTTGGATGTTATTTCAAAAGAACATATATTTACAAACTAATATGAAACTTATAGCAATAAGAAAAATGCACGTAAGTCCATGTGCACATGTTTCATTCTAATTGTAATACTAACTATACTATGCCAAAATAATAAAGCGGTTTATCTTAAGCAAAGATAAACTAAAGTCAAAATGTATCCAAATTAAACTAACTTGATCAAGGAAAAACTAATCTAATTAAAGCCAAACTAAATTACAACCTAAGTCAAAGTCACAGCTAGAATGATAGCCAAAATTACAGCCAAAATAAAAATAATAGCCCAAATCAAAATCACAGTCATTGACTAATCACGCCCTAAAGCCTAAGTAAAACTGGCCGTTAAAATCACAGCACAAATTATCACAATTGATAGGCAAAATTAGAATGACAGCCCGAATCATAACTAAAATCACAGCCAAAAATCATAAATCAACATCCCACATCATCCATATCAGTCCAACCAATGAACATATTCACAAAAATTGGGTCACAAAAATCATATTCACATTCACCCAAAATTCACTGAATTTAGCACATTTTCAAACTCATAAATTACTTTTTCAACGAATATCACAATTGAAAAGAAAAAGTTGAAGAAATGTACCACTTTGGAGCTTAGTATGGACAATTAACCGAACCCACAACAACAAGAAGCACCCAGAATTTTGGAAATTCCCAAAATCTAGGGTTTCTGGTTTAGGATGATTTGTGATGAATATGGATGATTTTGGATTGAAAGGGGAGGAACCGGCCATTTTAAACAGTGATTTCCGGCCGGAATTTAGGGGAAAGTGGTTGTAGAGGGCGGCTATGTGGTGGAGAAAAGATAGGATGCGGCGGCGGAAAGGAGAAATGGGCAGAACCTCAGTTCTGCCCATAAAAAATTCTTTTATGTACCTAGTGTCGCGAGCGCGATAGGACTATCATGGGTCGCGATGCTGGGTAAAAAAAATGAAGAGTCAACCTTCGTCGTGCTCACGACAAATACTGTCGCGACTCGCGATGGCTATATCGTGATAGCGAATGTTTGGAGCCGAAATTGCAAATTTGAGAATTCTTACCTGATATCTGTAGCGATCGCGATGGCCCTATCATGGATCACGATGGTCTATTATGACTTGCGATGTTGGTATCACAATCGTGAATGTTTGGACTGGAAGTTGCAAAAATGACCTGTTACGGATCTGTCACGATTGGCGAAAGATATATCGGAATCGCGACAGACATGTTTCCCACTCAAAACATATTCCAAAAATTATCAACTTTCCAATCCTTTGTCCAATTCTCAATTCCTTCTTGGTCCATTAAACTTCCTGCAAAATCATATCAAAACACACCTGTGAAAAGAATATGGCAAAATCATAAAGAAAATAACGACAAAAAGTGAGATTGAAACAAAATCAACGAAAAATCAAGAATGACTCTCCGGTTAATCAAAACCAAGTTTATTTAACATCGTCGACACAACTTACTTCCCTTCTTTGATTTTACTCACAAACCGGATCCAGAAGATCAACATCTTCCCCTTTTTCTGGTACAAAACTCTCTTGCTAAAGTTTCAAACGTTGCCCATTCACCTTGAAAGAGTTAGACTTAGCTCGATCTAAAATTTCCACCGCACCATGCGGAAAAACTTTAACCACTTCAAAAGGTCCAATCCATCACGACCTCAATTTACCAGGAAAAAGGCAAATATGAGATTGAAATAGGAGGACCTTTTGACCTATGCTGAACTCCTTCCTATTGATCATCTTGTCATGCAAAGCCTTCGTTTTTTCCTTGTAAATTTCAGCATTTTCATAGGACTCTCTTCTTATCTCCTCCAGTTCTTGCAATTGCAGCTTCCTATGCAAACCAGCTTCATCCATGTCAAGGTTGAACTTCTTATATGCCATGATATATGCCCGCCAGGCATCATTCAGCCAAGAACTCCAATTCTTCCGATTAGGGTCAACCATTTTTTGAAGAATGGACTTGATTTCCTGATTGGAAACTTCGGCTTGGCCATTGGTTTGTGGGTGATAGGCAGTGGAAGTCTTGTGTGTGACACCATACTTCTTCAAAAGGGCTTCGATTGTTTAATCACAGAAATGGGTGCCACGGTCACTAATCAAGGCTCGAGGGACCCCAAACCTAGAGAAGATGTTATCCTTGAAGAAATCTGCAACCACTTTCGAATCATCAATCCTACTGGGTTTTGCTTCAACCCACTTTGAAACATAATCAACAGCAAGAAGATTATATATATATATATATATATATATAAATCCAAAAGAGTTAGGGAAATGTCTCCTAAAATCAATGCCCCATACATAAAAAATTTCACAATACAATATGGGATTCTGAGGCATCTCATTTTTGGATGAAATATTTCCTATTCTCTAACAGTTATGAAAAGCTTTACAAAGAGTGTATGCATTTTAATTCAAATCTGGCCAATAAAAGTCGCTTTCTAGAACTTTCCTAGCGGTCCTCTTTGCTCCAAAATGACCTCCACATGCATATGAATGACAAAAGGCAAGAATTGAATGACTTCATTATTGGGGATGCATCTCCTAACTACTTGATCAATACAATGTTCCCACAAAAAGGGGTCATCCCACACATAATGCTTAGCATCACTTTTCAGCTTATCTTTTTGAGTTTTAGTAAAATGAGGAAGGAATTTACTAGAAACAAGTAGATTCACAATGTTAGCATACCACGGAGGGAGATTCCTGATTGAGAACAATTTTTCATCGAGGAACTCCTCCCGCACATGATCCATTTCCGGTGACATTACCTTAGCCTTTTAGTATAGAACCAAACGGCCTAAATAATCTACCACCAAGTTCTCTGTCCCCTTCTTGTCTTGGACCTCCAAGTCAAACTCACCCAAAAGAAAAATCCATCGAATCAACCTTAGCTTGGCCTCTTTCTCTGTCATCAAGTGACGAAGAGTTGCATAGTCAGTGTACACAATAACTTTGGTACCAAGCAAATAAGATCAAAAATTTTCTAAGGAAAATACCACAACAAGCAATTATTTTTAAGTGGTGGAGTATTTCCTTTGGGCCTCATTGAGAGTCATGGATGCATAGTAAATGACGTGAGGTATTCTCCCCACTCTTTGACTAAGCACTGCTCCAACGGCGTAATCACTTACATTACACATGATCTCAAAAGGCAAGGACCAATCCGAAGGTTGAATAATAGGGGTCGAGATTAACTTTTCCTTCAATGAATTGAAGGCCCTTTGCAACCTTTGTCCACAACAAATTACACCTCCTTTTGCAACAACTTTCACAAAGGGGATGCAATTTTTGAGAAATCTTTGATGAACCTACGATAAAATCCTACATGGCCAAGAAAAGAACGCACTTCACGCACATTAGTAGGATAAGGCAAGGATTGAATTGTGTCTATCTTTGCCTTATCTACCTCAATACCCTTAGAGGAGACAATGTGGCCTAAGACAACGCCTTGTTCTACCATAAAGTTACATTTCTCAGAATTTAACACAAGATTAGTCTCAATGCCACGCTTAAGAACTTGTGCTAAATTTGCTAAACAATTATCGAAGGAATTATCATGAACAGTAAAATCATCCATGAATACTTCAACAAAATTTTAAACAAATTTTGAGAAAATGCTTACCATACACCTTTGGAAAGTGGAGAGGGCATTACATAGCCTAAAATGCATATGCTAGTAAGCAAACGTACAAAAGGGCACATGAAGGTCATCTTCTCTTGGTCCTCCGGGGCAATGGTCACTTGAAATACCCCGAATACCCATCCAAAAAGCAATAATTTAGGTGACTTACAAGCCTCTCGAGCATTTGATCAATGAACAGTAACATGAAGTGATCTTTCTGGGTTACCGTATTTAACCTCCAATAATCAATGAAAACGCGCCACCCATTTTGGACTCAAGTGGGCACCATCTCACTCTTATCATTTTCAACCACTGTCACCCCACTCTTCTTTGGCACCACTTGTGTTGGACTTACCCATTTGCTATCCGAAATTGGATAAATCATCCCAGCTTGAACCAATTTGAGGATCTCCACCTTTACCACCTCCATCATAGGTGGATTCAAACGACATTGAGGTTGTCACACGGGTTTTGCATAATCTTCCAACAAGATTCGGTGCATGCAAGCGGACGGGCTAATACCTTTGATGTCGACAAGAGTCCATCCAATTGCTTCCT
>JAULKM010101723.1:0-10070 GCA_032355605.1 Rubia tinctorum | reverse complement strand
TAAATTAGAATCAGGTTAAGAAAGGAATACCCTTTCTGATTGGTTTTGTACATATCCTTTTCCATATCTGATTCTATATTGTATACCCTTTATAATCACTATATATATGAATACACACAGCCACATTTATTTGTGGGTTTTACATTCTATCAACTCAAAATTCCCCTCCCCTGAAGGTTTTCGAAACCCCAAAGTGGATCCCTAGTTTCAGTGGCGGAACCAGGGGGTGGTGAGGGGTGCTAGCGCCACCTTTAGGATTCGGTAGCCCAGAATTTAGGTATAACAACCATCGGAATCCATGGTTTCCGCCCCCTTCGAAGAGTTGCAGCGGTCCTCCGGTCTCCGGCGAAGACGGGAGAAGAGACTGGAGAAGAAGACATTTTGTTGCTATTTTTTTGTTTCCCAACTTATCAAAACGACGTCGTTTTGATAAGTGGGTGTAGGAAAAAAAAGAAAGGCCGATTGGGCTGAAACCCAATCGGCCCAAGAACAAGAAGCAACCAGCCAAGTCCAAACCTAATGTTAAGTGATTAATTGAATTCTTTGGCTGCTGCATTTCATCCGCCATCACATCAGATTCAGAATTCTTTGGCTGCTGCATCATCCGACTCCTCTGACTCCACCGACCAGCTCTGCCGAGCTCTGTCGTTCATCTGTCGCGCTCCGCCGACCGACTTCGCCGCGCTCCGGCCGTTTTGCTCTCCTTTTCAACCCCCTTGCCTGATCTCCTGGTTCCGCCACTGCCTAGTTTGCACGACATCCCAGACACCTTCAGCAAAAATCTCATCGTCTAATACCTGAAAACAAGTGATGACCATGATCTGACCATGTCTCAAAGATTTAATTCAGAAACTAGATACAAGGAAGGAAGCCAAAGTTTGGACACCTGCACTGTAAAGGACGCTACTATACCTGAAATTACATCCATGCACGTCGTAGAGATGGAAGCTGGGGTAAATAATATGCATGGCATGGTATTGTTGGGCAAGACCGAAGTTGCAGAACTAGAAGTGGAATCTCTGGTCAAGGTTGTAAACAGCATAGTGGTTGATCCCCTGTACCCGACAATGATGGAAATCCCGATTGAGTTCTCTTCTCCAGCAAGACGAATTATGAAGCAGATAGAGAAGAGTCGCAAGCAGAAGAAAACATGAAAGAAGAGAGCTTCGAGGAAAATTATTGCTGGGAATACAAGGGTGAAGAATGACCGTGGACAAACAAAGAGGAAACTGGAACCGGGGAGACCTTCCCAGGACGGAAGGAAGAATGAGATTAACTAACATTGATTTAGGAAGGACTCCTAAGGTTTAGAAGAAACTGAGATTTAGAAGAATAGTAACTCCTAAGGTTCGATACATTTCATCTGCGAGGAATAGACTCACCTTGGGGGTATCTCCAGCACGTAGCTGCCTCTAGGGTATACTTCGATAACTCGATAAGGTCATTCCCAGTTTGCGGCTAGTTTGGCTTTTGGTTCCCTTCGAATTTTTTCATTTCTCACCATCACGAGGTCTCCTGGAGAGAAATGGATTTTGCGAACCCTCTGGTTATGATACATTTTGATATTTTCCATCACGTTCGCTTCGTGGATAGATGCCCTTTCTCTTTTTTCCTCGAGAAAGTCCAGGTCCAGCTGGCGCCGCTCATCATTAACCTCCTATTTTTCATTGGTGATAGAAAATCTTTGGACGGTAGGAAGTCTCATCTCGGTGGGAATCACAGCCTTCGAGTCGTGGACTACGCCATACAAGGTTCCGCCCACAGAGGAGAATTCTGTTGTTCGGTACGACCAAAGCACGTTGGGTAATTCATTGATCCAATTCCCTCCTGCTCCTTCAAGCCTCGACCCGATGCCATTGACGATAGTCTGGTTCATGACCTCCACCTGCCCATTGGCTAGGGGGTGGTATGCGCTGGTAACCTTCTAGAGGATCTTGTATTCTTTACATCAGCTTTTGAATGAGTCACTCACGAACATGGTACCATTATAGTTATGATGGTTCGAGGGATCCCGAAGTGGCAGATGATGTTCTTCCAGCAAAAATCGATCACAACCTTCCCTTTTATATCTGTTAAGTCTTCAACCTTGACCCTCTTTGTGAAGTAGTCTGCGACTACAATCAGGTATGGAAAGTGGCATGGGGCTTTCGGGAAGGGGCCCACCGTGTCGATCTCCCATTTTTCAAATGGCTAGGAGCCATTTATATTCATCATTAATTCTTGGGGGACATGCAGGATTGGTCCATGCTTCTGGCACTAATGACACGCTTCGATGTGATTGTTAACATCATCGAACATCTTGTGCCAGTAATATCCTTCCAATATGAGTTTCTTGGCTATCGAACGATTACCCTGGTGGCTTCCACAAGCTTCATCGTAATTCTCGCGAATTAGATAGTCAGCTTCATGGGGGGCTACGCATCGAAGAAGTGACTCCAGATAACCTCATTGATAGAGCACATCTTTATGGATTACATACTTAGGGGCCTTTAACATGATTTTCCTCGCTTCAATGGGTCCTCTGTGAGGGTACCATCTCGAAGATATCCCATGATTGGCGTTATCCATGAATTTTCTTCCTCTACCATTATAACCATTTTCTCTTCCTCAAATCTTCGTTTGCTCAGGGTTTCCACCATCATGTGGCCTTGGGATTGCAAGTCCAAGTCTGATGATGACATCTTGCTCAAGGTGGCGGCCTTGTGGTTATTTTCTCAAGGGACTTGGATTAGGGTGTAATGGTACAAGTGCTCAAGGAGGGGCTTCACCACTTCCAAATTGCGTTGCAGGATCCTTTCCGAGTCTCATATTCCCCCTTAACTTGCTGGACCACGATTTGGGAATCACTGAATATTTCAAGGCTTTGAACCTTCAAGTCTTTGGCTAGTCAAAGCCATGTGAGCAGTACTTCGTATTCCACTTCCTTGTTCATGGCCTTAAAGTCAAAATGTGCATGGATATTGTTTTCCTGGGGCTTATGAGCAGGATGCCTTTTTCGTTTTCCCCCGAGTGTGATAGCCCATTGACATGTAGCTGTCATGTTTCCCTAGGCTCTTTTTCATTATCAGCTTCAATTGGTTATGTGGTTTCCACAATGAAATCTGCTAGAGCTTAGCTCTTAATAGTCGTTCTTGGGCAAAACTGGGTGTCGTGTTCACCTAGTTCGATCGCCCATTTCCTCATTCGTCTTGAGGCCCCTAGCTTAATGAGTACCTGCCCTATCAGGATGGTTAGCAGGATTATATTATTGCTTTGGAAGTACGGCCGGAGCCTTCTTGTCGTATGGACCAGGGCCAAAATTAGCTTTTTGAGGGAGGTATATCGTGTTTCTGCGCCATGTAATGCCCTGCTTACGATGTAGATGGGGTGCTACGCTTTTTTCCTTCTCCTTTACCAAACCTGCACTTATTGCTAAGGGGGTTTCCGAGATGTATATGTACAAATATTCCCCCTTTTTTGGGCTTCATGAGGGTGGGTAGGCTTTATAAATGTTCTTTTAGGTCTCTGAGTTTTCGGAATGTTTCTTCAAGATCTAGCAGGAATTGATTATAGCCCTTGCTCTTGATTACCATATCATTTACGTATATTTCCATGTTTTGGCCTATCTATTTTTGAAAAGCTTATCGACCAGCCTCTGGTAGGTTGCCCTTTCATTCTTCAAGCCTAATGGAATTTTCTTATAACAAAATATCTTAACATCAGTAATGAACGACGTTTTTTACTTATCCTCCTCCGCCATGAGTATTTGGTTGAAGCCCTTATATGCATGAAAGAAAGCAATTATCTCGTACCCCGCTATGGCTTTGACCAACATATCGATTAAAGGAAGATAACTCTTGTTGAGATCCGTGAAATTTATACACATTCTCTAAGAGCCATAGTGCTTGGGTACCATCACAAGATTTGCTAGCCATACCTGGTAAAATACCTCTTCGAAGACCTCCGCCCAAGAAGTTTCTGGACTTCTTCCTTTATGGAATCGGCTCTATTGGAGGCGAGTGACTTTCTCTTCTACTTGACAGTATTTTAGGAGGGGTCAACATTCAGCCTGTGAAACACTAATTGTTTAGGCACTCCTATGAAGTCTAACGTGCTCCACGAAAACACATCCACATGGTCATCAAGGAGTTCCTTCAAATTTTCTTTTGTTACAGGTGGTATCTTCTTTCCTATGGACACCGTTCCTTTTGATCGAACAGGCATTAGTTCACTGTGCGTTGGTCTGACTTCTCCATTTATCAAGGCCAGCCTATTGATGTTCACCTTTATGATTGAGTTAACCGATGTATTTAACACATTTATTATCATGTTTTGGTTGGCTGATTTCTAGTTTTAGTTAGGTTTACACGATAAAGGGTTTAGACGGCCATTTTTTGTTTTCTTGTCTAAATCCCGCATTTTGTGGACTTAGTTGAAGCTAATGGACACTTGGTATCCACGGTCGCCTAGATCTTCCTCTTTGATCTCATTAGTAGGTTGCTTGTGATATTTTTTCATTTTCTTTTAGTGGAAGGTCATCCACGACGGTGGTAGTAGATATTTGAAGGTCATTCGCAAGAATGGTTGAAGATATTGAAAGTCATTCCCAAGGATGGTAGTAGATTGAAGGTCACGAACTCCAAATCATGGTAGTAGAAGTAATTGGGACCAAGAAAGGGGGATTCAAAGTTCAAGAAGGCCAAAGAACTTATGGAGGGATCGTTGTATGAGGTTGCACAAAGTTCTAGGAAAAATCCAAGAAGAATCAGCACTTGAGAGTAACACCATTGGATTTTTCTTCTCGGTCGCTATAAAATCAACTATAAGAACTCCCAAATTGGACCAACGGTTCACCCGTAGCGGATCAAAGAAGTTAGCCAAGTGAACCAACCATGGGCGGCGCGAACCCCACATGCTTGGGGAGGATCAAAACCTAGCACTGCCTACACTAACCGGAATGGCCCATGTCAGGGGGCCTTGGCACATCCTATATCACCTGGAATGGGCCATGCCAAAATTCGATGAGAGACTCCCCTCTTTTCACCCAAAAATTGGTTAAGTAAGGGGGCGGGACTTTCCATTTTACACGGCTTGTGCCATTTCAAGTCACAATTTCCAAGACCAACTCATGGGGGGTGAATCATGACATGGGGCACACCAGGTACTGAGTAAAACAAGGTTCTAGTCGACGGGGCATGCAAAACGGCGTATGGCGCGGATTAGAAAGGAGCAAAAAGGAGACTCGACTTGCACTCCGTGCCAGATGACATGCCCCTCATTGGCATGGCCATCACGCCTCATTCCATATTTGCCGCCCTACGCCGACACGAGCCAGTGGCGACAGCTAGGGTTTTGGCCATTTTTGGGCCTTTTTCAAGGCTCAATTCCCTACTTCTACATATAGGAGCCTTTAGTATTTTAGGGTGAACTAAGTAGGCATAATGTAGATTTTCTCTCTCTCTCTCTCTCTCTTAGTAGGTAGAAGGAAGATGAGAGTTCTCTCTCTCTAGAGTACTTCTTCTCTTTTCCTTCTCTTTTCTTTTCTTCATCTTATTTTCTTAGATCCATGGTATTTAACTCAATTTTTTCATGGATATATTTTTTAGGGTGTAGGGATCTAGCTTGGGGACTAATTTGTATTCATGTTTTGATGTTTATTTTGTGAGATTTCTAGAACTACCTATCTTTATGTTCTTTGTGATCATTATGTTAGCTTGTTCTTAATATTATTATGAATTTCATGAAAGTCACAATTTGTTGGCACACAATCTAGTCTACTTTCATGTTAGCGCCCTATTACTACTTCCCGGTTAAGTAAACCTAGATGCGCTTGCGGTGTGATAGTCTGGAACTAGGCACGTGCACGAAAGTTACCGTTCTTAATCGTCACGAGCGACCATACATCTAGTTAGCCGACAAAAGAGGTCTAAAGGGTTGTGGGTAGACATAGAGTAAGTAGCAAACTAGGATTATTTTGTTGATCCTAGAAGTCATCGATAATATGGCTACTTCCTTTGCCTTTGTAGGCCAAGGGATAGTTTCGTTCGTGGTGTTCCCCCCTAGATTTAATCGCACGGGGGAGAAACAGACCTGCACAATGTGCCATTACCATTGTTGCACTCCCCTAGTTGTAGAGGTGAGGATGATGGAAGATTTTATAAGCACACATATATGTGACAGATAGAGGGAAGTTTTAACCATTGTCCGCACCACGTGACACAAACACAAGAATAGGGTTAAGTTTTTGTACTAGATGAAATCGATGATTGAAATAACATCAACCATGTTATGAAAATATTCCCCAAGTGTTTGTTTTTATAATTTATTCCATTGATTGCATGCTTGTAGTTGATAGTTGAATGCACCCACCAATGGTTATTTTCACAACACTGTTTTTTCCTAACACGTGATTAGATTGACGACCCAACCACAGTTTTGTACCGTAGATTACTAGATTCCTAACATCTTTGTGGACGATCCCAGTACTTGCCACTTTCTACCATTCTTGGTAGTACAGTAGTAAGAATGAGAGCAACATGTAAATCTTATCTTTGACCTCTAAATGTCCTCCTCTCGAGTTAGAGATCTCCCGTGAAAAGGACATTTATTAGGAACCTTGGGAGGAGGCCGGTCACTTGTCTTCTTTTTTCACTTCTTTTAATGCTATTTCCAAACAACTCCTCGTTGCTGACTGACCCCCCTGATCAATCTATCCTTTTTCTGGTAGGGAACTTCATTGTTAAATGATAGGGGACCATATGGCTAGAATCTGACACATCCAAGGTCTTACCAATATCACATTGTAAGGGGATACGACATCGATCACGGTGAAGCTGCCATCTACCGTGATCTCTTTCATACCCGTCTGCCACCTTAACTGGGAGGGTTAAAACACCCAATGGGAGCACCATTTTTTCCAATAAAACCAGATAAAGGTGAAGTCGTTCTCCTTAAACATTTACACCCAAGGCCCGGTTGATCAAAGCAGTTAGAAAACATTACTTCCACTTTGCTGCCATTGTCTATGAACACTTTTTTGACGTATAAATCTCCTATTGTAGCGTGGATTACCATCAGATCTGTGTGGGGGGATTTGACTAGGCATCGAGTCTACTTCAGAGAAGGTTATGGCCTCCCCGGGTCAAATTCTTTTCTGAGATGGTTCTCACATAGAGGGATTGCGCTTTTATGATGGTGTTCAAGGACTGGTCACTCACCACCCATTAATGAATTTGATTACTCAGTTGGCCCCTTCACCCTGATTTCTGTCTGCCCAAGCCTCCCGGTCGGGTCTGCCATTTTCTTTTGGTTAATTTCCAGCTTGCTAACCATAGTTCCCCTGCTATTCTCGAACACCTCAGTTGGAGCCATTTTTTATGGCTTCAAGTGGCATTTTCTCTTTTTTAGGAACCCTCTCCCCTCGGTGTTTCAACGCAGTCCGGGAGCAAGTCGTCTCTGCATATCTTTCAATTTCCTTTTTTAAGTGGATACCTTCATTTGTGTCATGGCCTCGATCTTTTTAGTGATCACATTACTCGGGTATTGGTTAGGGGAACGTAGTCTTTGAAGCCTCTGTTCAAGTCCTCCTATCTCTTTGGCCTTGGCTCTGAGGCCTTAGAACTCTTTTCCACACACTTGTCCCCTTTCATTTTTTCTTTGTAGCCTCCTCGATCTTTGAGTGTTGTTCTACGATTTCTTGCAGTTGCTTCAGGGTTTCTGGTTTCTTCGATACCATCTTTTTGTATAGATCGAGGTTGGACACTTCATTCATGTAACCAATAAATACCCCGTCCTCAGTGTGTTTTATTACATTGAGGCTCTCATCCACATATCGATGATAAAATGCTTCTGTCGATTCACTGGGCCGCTGCTTGCTTTGGTATAGTTCGATCAGGGTTTTTGTCTCTTCTTTTGGAAAAATTGGCACAACATGGCTCCCTCAAAATTCTATAGGAATGGAACAACCCCTTAGCTAACTTGTTAAACCATTCTTGAGCTTTTCCTTGAAGGTAACTCCCAACCATCTTACACGTCAGTTCTTTGTTTAAGTCCCTCAAATTCATCAGACTGAGAAGTCTGTATGAACTCACGTCTATCAGTGTCCCAGTTGTACGTGGGGAGCCTCTCAGGTGGTTTTACATCACTAGCCAATTGAGTTACCATGATTACAGAGCTAAAAGGGGAAGATGCAACTTGACCCAAAGGCCCGATCAATCTATCCAGCTCCCTCGTAAGGTTGTTACTTGACTCGCCACCCATTCACGGGTCTCTGTATTGACTTGTCAAGAAGGAAGCATCCATACTGGGGATCTGGTGCATCTGGTTCGAGGCCATGTACCCAAGCCACAGTCCTCCCATGGCAGAGCTGTGATATAGCTGTTCCTGCCCTTGGTGATAAAGGTCATACGGGAGGATCCCCGATCGAGGCCATGGATGCATTTAGTTTTCATAACCTGGGTGGCTCCCCATTAGCCAGGCTCCTGGACGAGGGTCGCCTGATTTTGAATATGAGGGGCTAATATAGGCATGGAATACGCCAACGTCTGACCTAAGCTGAGGAACGTAGGTTCGGGGGTCATATCTCCATGTTCGTTGGGTAAGATGCTCTTGGGGTGGCCTGTGGCTGGAATCTCGGCTCACCGTTAAGGTCACCGAGACTGGGGGTGCCACATTTTGCTGGATCATTCTTTGGTAGAGCATCGAGGGGTCCACCTGATTGCTATCAGATCGAAGGGTTTGAGCCAGCTATGCCAAATCTTGCTGGGATGGGGGAGGTACACTATTCTCACCTCAAGTGGTTCGAGCGGCATCTACGACCACTTCCACCAGCGAGTCTGCCAAGGCCTCTGTGAATTATGACTCCTCCTCTCATTGCTATTATGCCTGGCTCTGCGAGGCAGGAGCTCCGGTGCCTCCTTTCCGGGGTTCGGGACTAACCTTCATTCATCTGGAGGGCATAGCAGCCTCAATCCAACACCTCTCTAGCATTTCCGTCACTAGGATCTGGTCTGTAACTACTATCGGGGCTTGTTCCCAGTAATTGAAGGGACTGGGGAGTTTGACTGCATTTTCTTCCTTTTCCCCCCTTTTCTTCCCCAATAATGGGACTTCACTTCCTCTCCGGTGTCTAAGGTTCTACCTTTGATACATTTTCTTCTATGAAATGTGCTTGCTGTAGAAGCGAAATTGAACAGCGAAATACATAGATCTGACAAACAGTCCCACTAGGCATGCCAACTTGATGCAGCCCAAATTGTCGCCATCGTGTTCGCCGCTACTTTAACCAAAATCTGAAAGACAAAGCCCCGGAGTTTTCCAGGGGGAAGAGTCTCAGACGATCAAGTCAGAACGTGTATTTGTAATTAAGAATGAATAGTTTAGTATACAGTGTTAGCTCTCTACTTCATATAGATTGGCAGGTAAGGCAACTATTTTTGTTTGCTTGTGATGCATGTACTAGAGATCTTCCTTGGGTTGGTCCAATGGTTATTACCTAAAGGATATTATTTTAAGGGTAATATAAAGAAAACTGGGTCGGCTAGGCTATACAATTGGCCCTAGCAGGAATTACACATTATTAGTGTCAAATCCTCCAAATCATCCTGTAGAGCAAGTCCAGTATGTTTGATTAACTTACGAATTGTAATGTCTTATTCCTCTATTTTTTTATCTCCAAGAAGTGCTTCCTTTTGTAACATGTGGATTCTTGACATTTTTCCCGTTCAAAGTATCGAATGATTCCAAACGCCTCTCATTGTGACAAGAATGCACCCACTTCTATAGCATGGCCCGGGTGATCAGATTTCCTCGTTGCCTCACAAAGAATGTTGTGCTTCCCCGTCATGAATTGGCCTTCTATTTGATCTTGCTTCAACTTAGCCTACGTCCACAGAGGAAAAAATGTTAGTTTATGTTAATGGGATTTAGGCTTGAATAGGAAACAATAACTAATAAGTTACCACACGTTCCGCGAGTTGAAATTCTTACGGATTTTGAAATGCACTCTCCTTGATTTGTTGCCCTTTGTGGACTAAATCACACCGGCCAATGTCATCCATATCAATTGTTATTACCTTTGACCTCGCCTCCTG
>JAULKM010101722.1:0-10070 GCA_032355605.1 Rubia tinctorum | reverse complement strand
TGTATGGTTAGGATTTTGTACTCTATTTAAACCTATCTTTGATATGAATAATATTAGTGAGAATTCACTCAAACAATGACGATGAAGACTCACAGAATGCGACTGATCTGCATAAGCCGGGGAGGATAAAGAAGAGAATGGGTGTGGCGTTTGAATGCCATTCTTACTCGGATTCCGTCTCGACTTTCCTTTATTGGAGCAGTAAGTTTCAGGAAAGACATTTTCCTACATTTAGCAAGCAACTAGGTCTCTCCAGCCCACACACTGCTCGGGCTTTCGAGTTCATGTGTTTTTTTTATCATTTTTTCTTTCATTTTGTTTGTGTTTTCTCTCTCAGTGTTAGCAAAATACTTGCTGAAGTTAGTATGAGTTGTGAATAACTCGAAAACCCATGAAACGAATTATTAAGAATGCCAAGAACTAGATTTTGTTTTTAATTATAATGGAAACACTTTTAGAATGAATGGAACTGTACAACACTTGACATGGTGATAATTTTATCACGGTCACCCACTTTACATAACAATAAAATCATATCTAAGGAGTTGAAAAGAAAATCAACAGTTGGCTTACATACAAAAACCTATGATCATCACAGTAAAACTGCTCTTTAGAAATCTAAAAATGAACCGAAACAATCACTCGATCGATTAAGCAACTAACTCATCCAGATTCTACCAATACCGTATTTGGAGTAAAAGCTCCCCAAAATAATGTGGATAATTAGATGCCTAAGAACACAAAAACAAACATGGAAAATAAGATGTAATTCTTATTAATCAGCTGCATGCATGCCTAGACTGTTGCCTTTTATTGAAAAACATGTATGGATATGATCAATCCCATAGCCTTTCTCAAACTAACACTATCATGATTAAAGAATAAGTCAAACTGACTTGTGAAAATTATGTTCCTTCTTTTTCTCCTATCACACTATCACATCGAGAGTTTGATCATAAACCTTGGGTGATATTTACCTATACTCAGCTCAAGATATTTACAGATAGATTCAAACAGATGGAAATTCTAAGGGAGGTCAAGCATAAGTCCACAAAGTGAAATTTATATAAAACAAAAATGAAGCAGGGAAGGTTGCATAGCTCATAAACCCCCACATAAGTAGAGAAGGGTTGCAAAGCTCTTTCTTCTTTAAATGGCTCGTAAAAAGAAAATAAGAAAGGTAAAGAATGGACATACCATAATAACAGGCTCTGCAACAATTGATGGTATGCACCAGCTCAAGCTGGTTTAACCAAATAACCAAATAATTGTTTTCTTTTGCTTGTGTAGAAGAAAACAAATAAATGGAATATCATCATTATCAGTTGCCAGAAATTCCTGGCACAAGGTTACAGACTTATAGTTAATAAACATGGGCCAAGTGCTTCGATAAGATTGGAAAACCATAAAAATAAGGAGCTAAAGAGACAATCCTGCACATTCCCTAATGTAAACAGCAAAGAAAAGTCAAACATAGTTGTTATTTTCCTAGAATGCTTAACTTCAGGTTTTTCTAAGTCCATTTACCTCAGCCGCTCAGCGACAACCTTACACCAAAATGATGTCGTCTTTCGCATCGTTTTCAAGCTTCCAATGGCTCCAAACTGCTTAACTACAAAACTCTTAAATGGAGCACCATGAACATATTTTGTCAAATATGATGTACTTATAAGTTTCACAACTCGATCCAGAGTCATCCTTACTCCGAAAGTTTTGTCCTTCTTTGAATATCTTGCAGAGATCATGAAAAAAAATAGATTTTCACATTGTAAAGCTAAATATGAAGCAAAAATGAAATTTTCTAAGAGCAAGGGTGAAAGAGAAACTTGTATCTACCTGCATCTACAAGTGACTTGATCATAGAAACTACCTTCTGACCAGAACCAAATTCGGCTATAAATTTCTCATCTCGTAGGACTAAACATTACATTCCATTGGAAAAAAATCATGGTAATCCTCTCTCTGACAGGTGAAGAGTCAATTGATGAACTCAACAGATTTTTCATTGAACTGTAACACTTTCCCGCTCGGGTAAATGGGCCAAAAAAATAAACATATCATATCCATGGGAAATCTAACACTTGAATATCCACTAACAAGAAATTCCAAGTTCACATGCAGATTCTGTAGTACACGACTTAGTTAGGAAATTAACTCTGAAGCAAATCTCTAATATATGCCTCGGGCTGGTCCTCGATATCAACCATGTCTATTTCTGTTGCTTGATCTTCATTTATAGGAATCTCTGAGCCGTCAATATCAAGTTCATTTAGCTACCTTCGTAGATCTACATGGACGATAAAACAAAGCATCATTAGCATCTGAAACAAATTCTACATTTTATTCTAGTTTTTGCAAGCTACAAAGACATAGGCTCATTGATCAAATAATAATAGTGTTGAATGAAGATCCACTGGGCATTCACACTGGAGGTCATGCATGAAACAATTTAACATGGTTTTCAGTAAAAAAAACACAACACATGCAAAGGAAACTGGAAGTGGATGTGATTATTCAGATAAAGAATAAGAATAACCCGGAAAACCAAATCAACAACCAACCCAACTGAAAAATTGAAATATAGACATCCGAATTTTTAACAAGAAGTATAAAAGAGGACTTACTGAATTTTTTCAAGTGCATGTCTATGATCAACCTGGAATAAGAGGAAACAGATAAAGCTGCAATTAGTCGCTCAGACAAAAAAATAAACACCTTACATACAGCAACACAACACATAAATTTCTACATGAAGGTGTAATTCAACCCCAAAAAACAATGGCAACATACTTCTTTGTCAACAAATAGGTAAAGATTCGAAAGATGTACTATTACCTTGCAAAATTATAAGCTGAAAGGTTGACTATGCTTGAGGTATGAATGTTGAGAACATATGAGGCCTTGAATAATGATATCCACGTGTAGACCACGAAGAGAATGAGCGCATGCAAGTTAACACATATAGTAGAAGGGAGAAGGTAAAATGTGACACGTGTTTTCAAATAGAGTAAACCAAAAAGAAAAGGGGGAGGAAACTATGACTTTTTGACGACGAAAAACAAGAGGATGAAAAAATTGTTCATGAAGGGATCCACGCTTTATATACGTAGAGATAAAAAAGGGAAATATTCAAATATAATCCAATATATTTGAGAAAGTACAATTATAATTCTGAGATAATTTTTAGTGCAAATATAACCCTAACTAATTGATGAAAGTGCAAATGTAACTTTTTGGTGAGAAATCCGGCGTTTACCGTGTTTTTCTAGCGTTGACCCCCCAAAATGACAAAAATGCCCTTGGACCAAAAACTAAATTTGGGTGGACAATTATACCCTTACCAGCTGTCGGAGCATTACCGAACCACCGTTGGACCAACACCGAGTAGCGTTATAGCAGTACATTATGAAAACTGATAAGGTTAACATTCCTAAAACTTATAGGGTTATATCAACATATTCGTAAAAAAATGTAGGGTTATATCAGCACATATTATAAAATTGAAACCCATCAACATTAAAAATCCTATGTCGAAAAACATACAAAATAACAACTACGGACAAAACACCAAAGGTCATCCAATCATCAATCTGAACTAAACTCAACAAAATAAACAAAATACCATCAAAATCCTTATATTTTATACCATATATGCCACATATATCTATTCGTGTGACGAGAAGCAAAATAAAATAAAGAATAAAACTCAACACCGCATTAATCTAGTGAATTAAGGGGAATTTCGGATGAAAATACCATTTTTGAAAGGATCCCACACCTCCACTTCATTGTCTGATGCGTCAACCTCTTCAAAGCTGTTTCTTTGCCACTAGAATCACACTTTGGAACGTCAGCAATCGGTAGCAGAGGTTGAAATGGCGGTTGAGTGTGGTTGGCATTGATTTTGGACTAATAAGACACTTTGTTTTTATAGTGATATAACTCAACATTTTTTTATGAATGTACTGTTATAACCCCATAAGTTTGAGAAATGTGTTGATTTAACCCTATCACCTTTCATAATGTGCTGATATAACCATACATATTATAGCGGCGGAGCAACAGTAGTCCGGCAGCGGCGGTGCGGTGGTCCGGCAAAAATATTTTGGTATTAATGATACTAAGGGCAATAACGTCATTTCCTATCTTTTCGTTTTTAAATTTTTTTAGAAGGATAAAAATGTCCTTTCACAAAATTCTGGCTAAAAGTTGCCGGAAAAGGTTATATTTGCACTTTTACTTATTATCTAGGGTTATATTTGCACTTTCAATTATTAGAAGGTTATATATGCACTTATGTGAATTATATAGGGTTATATGTGCACTTTTCTAAAAAAAGGTTAAGTGTACCCTTTATAATATAATTCACGTAAGTGCAAATATAACCTTCTCATAATTGAAAGTGCCAATATAACATTAGATAATAAATGAAAGTTCAAATAACCCATTCCGGCAACTTTTAGCCAGAATTTTGTGAAAATACATTTTTGCCCTTCTAAAAAATTAAAAAACTAAAAAAATAGGAATTGACGTTATTGTCCTTAGCATCATTACCCCAAATATTGTCTCCGGACCACTCCTGCATCGTCGTCATAACATGTAGGGTTATATCGAAACATCATGAAAACTTATAGGGTTAAATCAGCACATTCCTAAAACTTATAGAGTTGTATCAGCACATTCGTAAAACGTATAGGGTTATATTAGCACATACTATAAAATAAAGTGTCATATTAGTACAAAATTAACGCCAACCGCACGCAACAGTCATTTCAACCTCTTCTACCGATCGCCGACTTTCCAAAGTGTGAATCCAACGGCGAAGGAAGACCCTTGGCGAAGTCGACGCAGCGGACGCCGAAGTAGAGGTACGGGAAACCTTTAAAAATGATATTTTCATCAAAAAAATTCCCACTTCATACACTAGATTAATGTGATATTGAGTTTGATTATATGATTTTCTTTTGCTTTTCAACATATGAATAAAAATATGCAATATATGGTATAGAATTTAAGGGTTTTGATGATATTTTGTTATGCTTAGTCTGGAATGATGATTGGATGACCTTTGTTGTTGCGTGTGTAGTTATTTTTTTGCTATGTTATTCGACCTAGAGCTTTTAATGTTGATGATGGGTTTTGAAATGAGGCCACGATATGTGATAATGGTGTTTGATATGAATGAGGGTGTTATGATGACGAATTTTATGGTGTATATGATATTGTATGATGTGATAATGGTGTATGTGATGATGTGGTCGCCCGATAGGGTAACCGAGTGTATTACCATACACTTTGATTTTACACATTAACTTGTGACTCTGTTTTGGCTGTCACTTTCCTCCATACCGTAGGTCCCGCTGCAAGATTCCATTAGATTGATCTTATAACCCTCTTCCTCCTCTTTTCCCTTCCATAAATCCCTATCATTGTCTGATTGCTCCCAGGTTCCTTTACCATTGCCACCGTGTGTTCCTTTCATCGGCTCTCCCTTACTGACTATATTTTCTCCTCCCACATTGAAGCTATCCACTCCGTTCTCACCGTTTGATTCCAAGAGGTTCCTCGCTTGCATTAATCTCCTCATTGGCATTGACTATTTCAATGGTAGCATGTAGATCACCGCCGGAGGGAACTACTGATGCCCGAATATTGTCTCTCGCCGCCAGGTGGCCGAATGCCCTCATCGTGATCAGTCGTTGGGTTTCCATTTCTGGTGGTGAATGTCCTCCCGCCATGGTCGGCCTTGGGTTTGGGGTGATTTTTTCTGACAGGTGGTGTCGGCATACTCCTCTCATCGCTAATGTCTCCACCGTTGCCCACCTATGAAGTGTCTCCATGACCGAGTAGGTCCTTCAAACATGCCTTTTTGTCCTCATACTTGGCTATTTTCCTGGCCCTTTGCTCATGGTTAATCGCAGGTGGTGATCGTTGGTCACCTTAGGGTGATGTCCCCAAATGTTCATCGGCGAAGGGCTGTCATGTGGTGGGCAAAGGTTGGACAGTGTCATCTGTGGTCTGGTCCGAGCTGGTGAGGTTAGGTACCTTCCCTATTAATTGGTTTACAACATGGTTATTGGTACCTTCTGTATGACTGTGGTTATCAATTGCAGGGTCTCGGGTGGATGGCTGGTGCAGTGGCTAAGGGGGGGGGGGGGGCAAGATTAGCTTTGTTAGGCGCAGAAGGGGAGGTAAGTTGTTTGTGGTCTGTGGGCTTGTTGTTGTGGGTTAGGAGGTTAAGGATCTATGTTGATGTAGGCTTGTAGTATCTAGGTTGCTCAAATGATTAAATTGTTGATGAATATGAAGTTTTGGGTAATTAGGGTTGGTCTTGGTGGGTTATTTTTTTGTAGATTTTGTGTGTTTTGGTTGTTTGTATTGAGAGGGATGGTTGGGGTTGGGCCTGGCTACATATGATGGGTTTTGTCCTAGTGTGAACCCCACAGTTTTAAATGGCCCATGTTTAGCATCAATTGAAATAAGCTTTAAATTACTCTGGGCTATTAGACACATACTTGAACTGTCAACCACATTTTCGATTTCCATACCTTTAAGACTCCCACCTTTCCGTATTAAATTTCTGTTCTTTGCACCAGGTTATTCCATCAGTCTTTCCATCGCCACCCGGTCGATTTCCACAACCTTCTTTTTCCTCCCACAATGATTACTCTCCTCCACCACTCTCTTTCCTTTTGCTTTACCTTCACCCACTTGATTGTCCTCTAACAAAGTTGTCTGTTGTATGTCGCTTCCTTCTCCTTTTTGTGAAGTATAAGCCTTGGATGGGCTTAACTCTTCTAAATCTGAGTCAGAGCTTGATAAGTGATGACTGGACATGTTTCCAAGCTCATTAATTTGAACCCCAATTCGGCATCACCAGTGTCTTGATTTGTTTTGTTCAGATCTCTTTTATCGCCTTGGCAGTCCAGTGGCTTTCTTTTTTCCTTTTGCCTTTTCATTGACGTCACTTGGCTTATTTCTCCTGAATTTTGTAGTTGAATCCGGATCTCCCTCTTTAATGCTACTTATCATATTAATTGTGACATCTGTCTCCTCACCCTTTTCCCCAAGCCCAATGGTGAGGCTCATTCTATAGTTCAGCCCGTCTCTGGTTTAGCCCAACTCGGAGTCAAAAAAGAAATTCGAGTCTTCAGAGAAAACTTTGTTTGTAAGAAACGGTTCCATGACCGTTCCGTCGGCTAAGGTGAAGCACTAGCTTTCACCTTGTTTTCTGAGATTTGTGGCGCTGTCATTTCATCCACCATGATATATCTGCATCCACCGTTGATCACGTATTCCTCTGCTATGACATTGTCATTGCCATCCTCTATGTGCCTGGTTCTGACAACCCTGTCTTGTGGCTCTTCCTCATGTGGTAGCAAGGATGGTGGTGTTGAGTCCATGTCATGCATATTAACGTTGAACATGTATCCTTCATCCTCTTAGTTGTCCCAAAAGTTGGGTACCTCCAGGAGGTTTGTGAGAATGATTTGTGTAGCTTCCATGCTATCTTTTTCCTCATGATTGGTTCCTCCAGGGCTATTGGCTTCTGTAGCACCCTGTTGCTGGTGCTCCATTTTTGGGTTTTCTGGGTTGTACTCCAGTTCTACCGCCTTGAGCTCCTCCGATGTGGGGTAAATTTCTTCAGTGTATTGGAAGCTTTCCTGAAAGGCTTCCTCCAGCATGTTCAGGAACGTATGTGCATTTGTGTGGAAGTAGTGCCTCGAAAATCTTGTGAATCTCCGAATGGGCATATTCCTATGGACTCTGATGAAGGAATGGTATAGTTCTTCAGAAAGATCTCTATATACTTCCAAGTTAAGCTCTGCCCCGATTGCAGAGAATCTGACGTCAATATATCTCTCCAGTTACTCCTCATCCCTGAACCGACACTATGGATATATATGTGTCCTAGGAACCGCAACGTCTACACATTTTGTGCACCCTTTCTAAATCGATGTTGATACATACCATGCACCCCCCTTCTCAGCTTTAACCAAAAACCAGAGACCAATGGCTTTTGGATGTGAGTCCAGACTCGAACACAGGCAAAATCCGCGTTATCCAATGATCTACCTCCAAAGTCAACTTCATGTGTATCTCTCGCCACTTTTACGAACTTGGCGACGGTGTCCGTACCAAAGTACTCCAAGGTGAGTCCGTAAATCCAAATCCAGATGAGGACTTTGGTGATTGTCATGTGGACAGGACCATTTTCGGCACTAGACTGTGAAGAGCTAGTAGTCCTCTTGCAATATTCACTAGGCCATTGTGTAGTACAGCCAACAACTTGAACCTCTATGTGAAATGGAAGGTGTAAAAGCTCTGGTTTTTTGCCAAGGCTTGCATCCCACCTCCCCAGTAAGTTGAAACGTGTTGCTGCATTCTTTGAAGAGATAAGTGGTGATAGTCCAGAAAATACCCTACTGGGGAATCCTGGAGAATGAGTTGCCCTCTCTCAAACTCTTCTTCATCACCGGTGATATGAGGCCTCTCTTTGCTGGTAAGTATGTTTCTCTGTTGAGTTCCTCTCCAAAGAAGATGTCTTTGTGTTCTTCCTAGTTTTCTTAGCCTTGTTGCGATCCTTAGGACCAGTGGTCCTCAACGACCCTGTTTGCCATGTGTTGGTTCTCCTATTGGCTTTTGTTCTGTGCATGTGTGTTTTTGGCTTTTGTTTGGTAGTTTGTTTATTCATGTGGGGATTTGTTTATCTTGCTTGTTCTCTTGGATATGTAGGGACTAAAGTAGTTTTTTCTGGAAATTGAACATGTTTGTTTTGGTGCAGGTTTGGTTGTTTAAACTCCTGGGATGTTGGATTAAACTTCACAGTTTGGGTGGGTTTGTTTGGATGGGTAAGAGATGGTAAGTTGTATGTTGAAGGGTAAAAGGTGCCGACAGTGACACTGTAGAAACAGTTTGCAAAGCTTGAGAGCTCTCTTGTCTAGAGAGATAAATTTTTATCCAGTGGGGAGCTATCAGTTCCACTAACGGTTCCTCCATGCAACCTGTCTAATTGAATTCAGGGAATATGTCTGCATTATTTACTCTTTTTGCTTGCCTCACAATAATATGCTTTCATTTTACTCACCTACGTTAACTTTTTAGAAATTAAAGGGGTTGAAAATCCCACGTAATGTTGTACACAAATAATGCAATTCTGGCCCATTTTTACCAAATTTGACCATTCAATGTGGTACACTTTTCTAAAGTATTGGGGCTCCGACATCGCATGTGATTGTGGGGTACATAAATAATGCAAATTATCCCATTTTTATTTGATTTGACAACTCACATAGTCACCTACATCAACTTTTCAGAAATTATAAGATTGGTGTCTCCCACGGGATGGTGGTGTACACGAATAATGTAATTCTGACACATTTTACACGATTTGATCACTTAATGTGGTATACTTTTCTGAAATTATTTAGGCTCTGACATTGCATGTAATAGTGATGTACATGAATGATACAATTTTGTCTAGCTTTTATTTGATTTGACAACTCACCTTTAATGCAAAGCCATGTGAGCCTTTAATGTACTCATTTGGATGTTTCCCAAATAATGCAATGTCATGTGAGCCTTTGATGAACTCATTTGGATGTTTCCATATAGTATCTCTTATTTATAACATTCTTCATTGTTTTGAACATACACTATGACATATTCTCTCGGTTTCAAGTATGATACTATAAACTTTTCTTCCAATTTCAACATGTCTTCCAAACCCATCATCTTTCAAAAGCACAAATTACAACTTTAAAGAAAGATAAGTTGTTGGTTTATTCGTGGTTGCAGGTATCACAAGATCCTATCATAGAACACAACCAGCCTATTGATACCTTTTGGTTACGTGTGCAACAAATTTACAATGATGGAATAAACGGGATAGGTGAATATTGAACTAATAGATTCTTCGGTTTGCGTTTTCCAATCATGGAGAAAGGCAATACGAAAGCTAATTGGGAGCATATGATAGGTTGGTTACCATTTTTAATGTTCATAATATAAAATTACTTCTATTTCCATTTACTACAGATCTTCATCTTAGGCCGGGAGTGAGGGCTAAA
>JAULKM010101721.1:0-10070 GCA_032355605.1 Rubia tinctorum | reverse complement strand
GAGGAAATAAAAACATTGCTTCATGCTGGTATTCTAAAGGAGGAAATCTACCCAAAATGGTTAGAAAACCTAGTGATAGTAAAAAGGTGGAAACGAGGTGGAGAATGTGTATGGACTTCACTGATCTAAATAAGGCATGCCCAAAAAGCTGTCATCTTTTTCCTAAAATTGATTAATTAGTTGAAGCAATTTCAGGATACCAATTCCTAGCTTTCGTGGATGCGTATAAGGGATATCACCAAATATTGATGAACCTAGAAGACGCAGAAATAATGGCCTTCATAACAAGCTTCAGAACATATGTTATGTGAAGATACCGTTTGGACTAAAAAATGCAGGAGCAACATATCAGAGAGTAGTCGACAATTCATTTCGCAATCAAATAAGGCAAAATGTGGAAGCATATGTTGTCAACAAGGTTATTAAAATCAAAAGGGTATGCAATTTTTCTCAAGACTTGAAGGAAACCTTGGATACGCTAAGTGTGATTGGCATGAAGCTTAATCCCAAGAAATGTATAGTTAGAGTAGGCGCCTGAAAATTCTTAGGATACAAGGTATCCTCCAAGGGGATTGAGTCTAACCCAGAAAAAATAAAAATGATAGTTGACCTTCCGCAACCACGAACAGTTATAGAAGTACAAAGGCATCACTTAGTAGATTTATTTCAAAGGTAGCTGAGAAATATTTCTCACTCTTCGAAGTCCTGAAAAAGGTCAAAAAGTTGAGCTGGAGTGACCAAAGTTAAAAAGCATATGAGTCCTTGAAGGAGCAGCTTCAGGTATAACCAACGATGATCCCTAGAGAAACCCTATATCTGTACCTGGCGGTGTCAACAAACACACTAAGCTCAATTTTGGTGTGTAAAGGATACTAAAGAGTGCAAAAATGGCATACTTATGAGTAGAAAGGTTAACTTTAGCTTTGGTATATTCAACAAGGAGACTGTGAATCTATTTATAGAATCATGGGATCATCGTTTATATTGATTATCTGATCAATAATTTCCTAAGCAAGCATGAATCATCTGATAGAATGACCAAGTGGGCTCTTAAATTGGGCCAATATAAGATCCAATTCCAAATGCGAACTGCAATCAAGGCACAAGTTTTAGCGAATTTCATTGCAGATATGACAAGTGCAGATGAACGAGAGATAAATACACAAAAAAATCTTGGAATGGACAAAGGAAAATCCAAGGGGATAGACATCGTATGGAAATTGTTTATTGATAAAGCATATAGCAAAGAAGGTTGCGGCGCATGACTGCTACTAGTCAATCCAAAAAGAGGGGAATATAGATATTCACCTCGTTTCGACTTTCCACTCACCAACAATGAAGCTAAATATGAGGCTTTAATATGTGGCTTAGACCATACAATCAGGATGAAGGTCAAAAGCGTTAGGGGTTTTAGTGATTCACAAATAGTAGTCCAATAAGTACGGGGAGACTACGAAGTGAGAAAAGAGCAGTTGATAAAGTATTTAAGAAGAGTTTGTCAGCTCATTGCCCAACTCAAATACTTCGATATTCAACATATACCAAGGGGAGAAAGCTAGTGACAACTGGATTCGATTCATTGATTGGATACAAGGATGTGAAAGTGGAGGTCATTCCAGTCAGAAGTACGATAATAACAACTATGTCAACAGTCCTGGCAGAAGAAGTAAACTGGATTACATCATCAATAGATTACTTTGCAAGAGGAAAGTTGCCAACAGACAAGATATAAGGCATAAAGTTAGAATTACGATCTCATAACTACGTTTGTGAAGGAGGAATTTTTTACAAAAATGGTTTCTTATCTCCATGGATAAAGTGTATAGGACCATCCCAAGAAGAGGAAATATTGAAAGAAGTGCATGAAGGATTATGTGGGACGCATCAAGGTTCTAGAATAATTGCGAAGAAGATAATTCAGGCAGGTTAATATTGGCCAACTATGTTCAACAATGCGTACAACTTCGTGCTAAAGTGCAAAAGTTTCCAGATCAATGCCTCGATATCGCATAAACCACAGGCTGCTTTAACAGGAATATATGGAGCTTGTCCATTCAATAAATGGGGAATTAACCTAGTCAGGCATTTTGCAAAGGGTGTTGGCAATGCAAGATTTCTAATTATGGCAGTTGACTACTTCACAAAATGGGTAGAAGCAAAGCCATTGGGAAGAGTCACAACAAAAGTAACAAGAAAGATTGTTTGGCATAATATAGCTTGTCGCTTCGGGGTGCCACAAACTATCGTCACAAACCATAGCACACAATTCACAAGTGGGAATTTTATTGAATGGAGTTCAAAGTTAGGGATTGCACAAAATTTCACATATGTAGCTCACCCTTAAGCAAATGGTCAGGTGGAAGTAACCAACATGACGATAGTTCAGGGTATCCAAAAAATATTGGAAGGAAAGAAAAATGGTTTGGTGGACGAGATACCCAATACCTTATGGTCGTAAAAAACAAATGTTCGACAACCAACGGATGAAACACCGTGCAGTATAATTTATGGTCATGAGGCAGTAGTACCAGTGGAAATTGGGAATTCAAGCCTTTGAGTAGAAGAATACAAAAAGGACGATAATCCCAAAATGATGAGATTGGATTTATACGAACTCGAAGAGAAAAGACAACATGCAATGATTATAGAGGTAAAGTACAAAGAAAAGATGGCCAGAGCATACAATCAAAAAGTCAAAGAGATGCAATTTCGAATTGGTGATCTTGTGCTGTGGAAAAATGAAGCAAGCCTGGCAGAAGAAAAGGAAATCTAAACCCAAAGTGGGAAGGCCAGTACAAGATATAGAAAGCTCACCGATCCAACTTCAACGAGTTAGAAAGTTTGGATTGCAACAACGTCCCCTACACTTGGCATGTGATCAACCTAAGAAAGTTTTATGTGTAAATCCAAGGTAGAGGATAGGAAAAATCCAGTTGTATAGTAGCCATGAGATGATCATTGGTGATGTTCGCATCTTTGTTTAGTTTGGAAGATGATATTTTTGCAGCCATGCATTATAAATATCAAAAAGCGTCTTTTGAGTCAAATCACTTTTCAAGCCCTTTACTTACATCAACTTTTTGATTTTGCAAGCTATAGGTCTTTCAACTTTGCGACCTTACTTTTGCAAGCCATAGACCTTGCACAAAGGCAGGCATGCCTACAAAATTAGCGACGTAAGCAAGCAATAGATCTTGTAGTTCGCATAATACAAGGTCTTGAGTTTGCAAGTTGTAGATCTTGCAACTTCGAAAACTTAACTAAGCAATCCATAGATCTTGAAAAAAGGAAGATATTCCTACAAAGATAGTGATGAAAGCAAGCGATAGATCTTGCAGGTTTGCACAATATAAACTTTTAAATTTTCAAGCCTTAGATCTTGCAAAAAAAGGCAAACGTGCCTACACAATTAGCAATAGAAGTAAACGATAAACCATTCAGCCTCACATGGTAAATGTTTATAATCTTAATGACAAAAGAAATAGACCTCTTAGACAAACATACAAACGAACAAAAGCAAATGCAAAAAGCATAACACTTTATGTTAATCGACAGCGAACGAACCAGATTCCAAAATGCAAGTCAATATAGCATAGAATTACTACTTGAAGCATTCCAAAAGATAAACTAGTACATCAAATAAAAGAAAAAAATGTCTGCACCTTGATGCACGAGATGATCCAGATGATGAAGAACCACCACAACGATGAGATGACTCAGCCTCACGACAAGATTGCTCAACCTTGCACTCGTTATCTGGAATATGATCATACCACCATTTCATAGATAAGTAGGCAGGATGTTGTATCATACCCCTTCGTTCCATATGACCAAGATACCTTGCATAGTACGCCTTAAAATCAGTTATAGGACCAAATTCCTCGCAGTCAAGCTGCATACTCAAAACATCAATAGTATCTTGATAATTCTTATTCGTGGCTTTCAAGTTTTTTACTTCATCCTCTAGTCGGCGAATATGCGACCTAACAGACTCAGACAAATCAATCATCTGCCAGCTGATATTCATAGTCAGGTCCCCGCGACCAGCAGGACCACGAGATGACGATGGAAGGTCATGAAGCTTATCTTTGTAATCCACACAAGCTTGTTCAAGTTGGTGCACACATGAATCAAGACGTTTACACTTAGCACGAAGCTGGTCATTCTCACTACGTATTTGAGTATTTATAATGAACTGTTCATCAAATCTACTTTGCACCTAGCTGAAGAAGAAGAAAGGTGATCTCACTCATCTGTTTTTTCTTCAATCGATCCAACAAATCATTGATGTGAGAACACTGCTTATCAATAATCAAGGTCTTCTAATGAGCTTCATTGGCCTTGCTTCAAGCAAAATTCTTAGCATCTTCTTGCTGACTAAGCATTCTAACCATACTCAACTGTTGGCGCTGAATAAGGTTGTTTTGTTAAGCACAAAATTCTTTCAATTCACGATTATAGTCTTGAATATCCTTTAAGGTTTTCTTCCATCCAACTTCAAGGTCATTGATACTGAGTAGCGTATACTTCAGACAAATACCTAACGATAGCACTCATTCTTGAACACGACTAGGAAGATTGGGCGAGTGCATGTATATGCCGACAGATTCAAGATCGATTAAGCTACGAACTATATCCTTGTCCAAAGATTCAATACTATAACCTTTGGGTCTAAACCTACTACAAGGGCATATGTCGTAGGAGGAGATGGAGATGATTAGGAAGTAGGAATTTTCCACCCAATACATAATGGAATTGATTCCAAATTAGAGAAGCTATCAGCGAAAATAAGCTCACAATATTCTTTGGATAAATACTGAGTAGCTTCAATTAGCCTAATGGGACAATGTGAATGAGAAGAGATAAACCCAGGGCAATGAGGAAAATGAACATTAGATCCCAAACAATCAAGACATTTCAAAAACTTATGATTAACCATAATATCAAAGCCTTGCATATAAATAAATACGATGAGAAGTTGCAAAATTAGAATGACAAAGCAAAATTAATATCTATAATAGTACAAATAGCTCAGACATACATCAGAGTATTGTTACGAATTACAAATAAAAAGCCCATCAGCAATGCTGCTAATGAAACCATCGTTAAGCACAACCTTCTGTTGCTCCAACACTGTTTCAGATTTAGCCAATTTCTTAGCTTTCAAGGTGGGGTTCAATTCTCATAGTTCGACTAGAGCCTCGCAGTATCCAACGTTGCAAACGGAGGTAGAAACTTCCTCAAATAAATTGTAGAAAGACTTCTTCTTGACGAGTCGATCAACAAGGACTTGAGGGTACCCAGGTGAAGCAGGACTATTAGTCTGCATATTCTCCAGTTTGGAATGTAGATTATCAGCTTCCTTCTGAGCGGCCAAGGCACGCTCTTCAACAGAGCGTGCATGCTTTTCATCAACTTCAAGAAAGACATTTAGAGCTGCACACTTCTCTTTGGTGGCCTGACATTTTTCTAGGAGCAAACCGTCTCCCTTAGTGAATTGTGCTACTTGTTCGCTGAAAAGCTGAAAACTTTCACCAACCTTATGATAAAAATACACAAACAAATATAACATTTAGACATCGTAATAGAGTATTTTAAAACTCTTAAGGAACATACCACATCCATTGTTTCATGGAGTGGAAGTTTAGATAGAGTAGCTGGAATAGTTCCTTCTACCATTAAGTTATGGTTTCATGGTGGAAGTTTAGGATGAGAATGCCTAATACGCCTCCTTTTCTTAGGGGGCTCCAAGGTGCTTAAAATCCACCATTTGGTTATTTTTCTTTCTTCTTTGAGAGGTATCACTGGCATTGCTAGAAGCTACCTCTCTACCTTCATTTGTTATAACCTCAGTAGTTATTAGCTATGCATTTGCTTTGACAACATTCTCCTTTGAGACAACATTTGCAGTTTTGTCGTATGTTTGAGTAAGCATAGCTTCAGGCTTCTCATTTCCATCATCATAAAAAAATTTCCTCTCAACGGAATGCTTAACTAAATCCATATCTACAATTCAGTGTACAAAATAAGTCAGACGAACATGTAGAAATAAGAAGACAAACAAACACTTTCACTCTAAGAATCAGTATGGTGAAGACAGATCGAATGTTCGGTGGGTGTTAATACAACCTCAGACTCAACATTAAGACGAACCTCTACCTTAGAAATTTGGATTTGGGAACATTATAGTTCCAAACTGGCCTCGACATTGAGAATGACTAGATAAAGGGTGAATTTGTCAGATGATTTTTTCACTTTGGGTAGCTGATAAGGGCTAGGTCAATCGAAAAAGGAATTTAAGCTGCCTCGCACACATGATAGAAAACAACAATGATCGATACAACCTTAGGGTGAGCTGAGATAATGCGACCTGGTAATGTGAGGGTAAATCTACGATGTGCTGAGAAAGAGGAAAAACAAGTCCAAATTTAAGATAATCTAGATAGAAAGAGAGTGCGAACACTATCAGAACTATCAGGGGCCTTAAGCTCGTATGAGGAAAAAAAGGAAAACTATTTTTTAAAATTATCCAAGTAGTAATCGGAAAAAACACTAACGACTGTAGAATAACTGGTAACATGGTCGGAATCCTCCCCGAAGTTGACATCATCAATCGAAACATCTTTTAAGGAGGGTTCACCAACATTAGGGATAGATAATGAGGCAGATATAATTCCTAAAATTCAAATGAAAGCTCTATCAATCAAAATCACAGAATGTAAAAGGGTATATTCTAGTAAAAGATGAGGAAAGAAACACATAATAGACGCCGAGAAAAAACAGATAAGAACGGAAAAGTAGGAAAGCAATCGGAGAACTCCTACACCAAGATTGGGAAACAATGTTACTATAATGGAGACACGGCACAAGTTCATGATTATAAGAATCACCTGAGAAAAGGAAAATATTAAGAAGAAGGAAACTTACGAGTTGATGTACGATGAGGAGCTGGAACGATAAAAAAGGTGGGAAGAGGATGAGGAATCGAAAAGGGTTAAGGAATTTAATTTAAGAAATTGAAAGTAAAAAAGAAGTCAAATCAGACAGGAAAATAATGATGAATGTCTGACAAAAAGTAACTTACCTTTGTAGGAATACGAGAAACTGGTGGTATATGGGAGGATACAATACACTGAATAGTGATGGAATTTAGTCACCAAAATCGAAGCACTTATAAAGGGGGAAAGTATAATGACAGGAGAGGAAATCTCGGAACTATACAACGAATAAGAATGAGAGAATCTCGGTTCAATGAAACAAAATCTCAAACGACTAAGTTTGTTAGAAGTTCGACGGATACAAAGAAGATTCAAATTCAAAATTCAAAATAAAAATAAAAAATCCAACCAAAATCGCATTAGTAGCCAAGAAGCAAGTAACACTTCGCGAAGAGAATCTTAGTTATTACATCAATGGCGAACAAGTTATTACTACTTCATAAGTTCATGAAACAACATTTTGTTTGCATTCTACAAACGAAGCCATCGTTTCGTGTTTACTAATATTCATCATTAGGGGGGCTTATAGTGTATACTTAGCCCTTGGACCATATCACTAACCCACAAATTAAAGGCTATTAGGCTTTAAGCCCAGCCCAAGAATGAAACATGAGTAGGGCTAACGAACCGAGAAAGGTGAAACTTGGTCTGAAAGAGTTGGCCACAAACCAATAAAGGCGGAACTACGTTTGAAGGTTTAGCCACGAACTGAAACTATAGAAACCAAAATGCAACCCATGATCTCATACGCTAACAATACGGAACCACGATTGTGGACACCTATAAATACAAGAAGAGCAACAGTGAAAAAGACAAGTGAGACTAAATTGAGAAATTCTAATTCTCTGAAAGAAAGTACTGACTTGATCATTGGAGTATTTTCCCCGGAGTTACTTCCAGGATCTTTTTTCCAGGGAGAGACGATATATGGTGAATACCAGTTAATTTACTTGGTCGAGGATACCACATCATCTGAGAACCCATGTAACCCAACTATGGCCAATGCCTCGTAGCCCCAGGATATATGTAAGGAGGCTGCCCAAAGAAATTATAAGTCCCTGATCAATTGTCAATGGGTTATGCTGATTTTGACTGCTATATCCTTAATGCAAACCAAGAGAAGGTACTACCATGTATCCATGCTCGAAACAAGGGAAAGAAGACGTCAAGATTATAAGCAACGAAAGGGGCACTAAGTAAACCATCCCTCGAGTATAATCTAGATTTAAGGGTTGCGGTCAAGTTTTAATTTCTTCCCTCGCATAACCAAGATATGGAATTCTAGTATGAGCTGAAACAGAGGTCTTGTCAGCACCCTCAAAGACATCGAAGGCACCACCCCCTCGAAGACCCCTGGAGAGATGTAGATTGGGGTAATATGATATCCTGCAACTACGAGCATTTGCACCACCTACGCCAAATCCGGATGAGATAATACCACGAGCATTTGCGCTACCAGCGAAAAATTTGGAAGCGACGGGTCTGGTTGGGAAATCGTCGTGCTAACACCTCTCACCCGAGGCTCTATACTCACCTCTAGCTATCTCGAAGAACCCGCGACCCCTGCATGAGGCCCTTCTCCAGCCATAGGGCTTAACCCTGTCCCACCGAGACTTTGATTGGTCTAGCCCCAATGCACTGTGATGAAAGGAGATTTTCCATCCTATTTCCCTTCTTTCTTCTATACGGAGATTGTACTTCTTAATCGGCGCCTATTCCTTAAATCCTCAACCGTTCACTCCTACGAGATGTGGTAGCCATAGAAGTGGACATAAACCAAAGAACTCATAATCTGACTCAATCGGGTCCCATTGGGCGTGCCGATTGATGCGTCTGCAACTCGATTCGGTCACACCACCAATTCCTCGGCCGTTCTCTACAAGAAACAAACCTTGGAGAATTCCAATGGAAAAACTCTCCTTTGATAAAGTCAACAACCGTTTTCTATAGTAAAGAATAGTGAATGAATAAAATAATAGACATACTTTAGTATTTATATGATTGTAACCCTAACAATCATTGTATATGACTCAAACTCTAATTTCTTGTGTAACAAGTGTTAAAGATGAATATAATATCATTTAACTCTAGTGGGCTAAATAAGCTCAATCATAATAATAGATAATTAATAATATTTTAGGTCGCAACCCATCACGAATAGGCTATGTAAGGGTATCATTAAATACAAATAATACATATTGTAAGGTAACATATTCATGGTCTATATGAAATTTTTAGCATCATTTAGTTCGTTTGCTTATGTTCGTCACATAATATTACATGTATGTAGCAGTTTAATTCTTAAATTTAATGCTTCAGAGATGTCATCATCTCCAGTTTTGCAACTTAAGCTCCGTATTTGCATTAGTTACCTTCTTCTGTATAGTTCGAAAGAGATTAAACTCTATGAGGTGATGTTTCATTTGATTCGAACGGAATTTGGTTCTAATCGAATTGAAATTCAGTAGTTTGAATAGATCCGACGAAATAGTTGCGTGATTTTTCATTAATTTCAAGTTTGACTACGTTTTCATCATTAAGAATTTGAATTACTTGCATGGAAAATAAAATCTCGGATATTGGCCGTTCAATCGGAGAAATTGAGGCATGGGCGGATCCAGGGGAGAGCGAGGGGGTGCTGGCGCCACCCTTAGGATCTAGTGGCCCGAAATTCAGGTTTAGGAGTCACTGGAATCCATGGATTCCGCCCCATAAGCCTAGATTTTAGCTCCCTTTTCCGGCGAGTTCTGAGGAACACGATGCCATTTTTTTATTTTTGAATTTTTTTGTTTCTTCATTAAACAAAATGATGTCATTTTAGTATAAGTGAAACGACGTCGTTTTGTTCTCGTCAAGGGAATCAAAAGAAATATGATAAATGGGCTTAACCCAATAGGCCCAACTACTCTCATGCCGAACCCTTTCCTTTAAAAAAATCACACTATTTTTCTCACTAATTTTATTTTTAGAACCTTATTTATGTTATTATAAATTAATTAATTAACAAGATAGAATAATAGCAAGTGTGATTTGTCATATTTGTAAAATTTGAATTATTTTATACCCACTTCA
>JAULKM010101720.1:0-25867 GCA_032355605.1 Rubia tinctorum | reverse complement strand
TCTTTAAAATCCTTCATTTTTGTTTTACCCCTTCAAATTGTTATGTTTATGTGTGTGAATGTGTTGTATGTTTTTGTTTGTGTAGTTCCCATGGATAAGGGGTTTAGGGTGTACACATTTCATTTCTATGTTTTCCCCTGATTTTGTGTCTCTTTTTTGGGTTTCGGACCATTAATTTTTCTAAGTTTCAGCGGTTAAAGATGTAACCGCTTGGTTTGCATGCGACGTCGTTGACTCTTTGGTCCACATTTTTTTGTGTGATCATTGTGCGACGTTGCCCATTCATAGTTGCACATTTTTTTCATGTATGAGATGTCACACACTTCTCGGTTAACTCATCGGTTTCACCGATATGTGAGCGACATTGGTTACCGACGTTTAAGTTGGCTTCATTTTTCAAATACAAACTTGTTTGTCTATTGCTCACCGTGTTCGGTTTAAAAGAATGATAAATGACATTGCACGTACATGTTGGCCATGCCATAATTTTTAACCAACATGTATGTGCGACGCCTGGCTGACTTAAATGATTAATTGAACCAATTTTTATAGAACCAAATTCCATCCACGTATATTTCATCTGTGACAATATGAATTTCAGGAATCATGGCTGACAATCAAGGTTCCAGCAGTCATTCCCCAAAAGAGGTGAGTGGTTCTTTGTTTAGTTTGCTAGATTCCTTTTATTTGATTACTTATATTCTTATTTAATTAGTCATATTATCCTTTACCAATGTAGATCTTTAGCGATTTGGATGAGGAGTGTTCTTGATATTCATTCGGTGATATCATTCCACATTTCATCTTTACCTTGAGCCAGACGAACTTCGGTCAAGTTCCAATTTGGTAAGTCTCACCCGTTACACATGTATTTATTATCAATTAAAATTTTCTCTAGATTACTTTGATATATACTAACTATGTTTTTTAATAACTAAGTATGTCCCGAGCCAAATCATTGGCGCATGAACTACTTGGGGAACAGGAGGCTCAAGACCCTATCCCCAAAGAGTTTTGGCCAGTTTCTTAAGGCCCACACGTCATTCCGTACTTCACCTTGTCAAAAACTCTAGTCCCGAATATTTCTTTCATGATTATTATTGTATCTAGTGCGTAACCTCCTTGACTCATGGTGTGGTACATCTTGTTTTCTCTTGCAACCTCACTATGTTTTGCTCTTAGACCCCGTGAAATCATCATATCCAATGGTTCATTTTATGAAATTAACAAGTTGAAATGATAAAGAAAAAATGTAACACAATTATCCTGTATCTGTGCAACATCGGTCACTGGTTGATAGTGAAATCGCACTAGTCGAATGAACAATATTCAACGTCTCAAAATTATCGGACCAAATTCTTGCCTACACTTAGTTTATGGACGAATTCGCACAATACTCGCTAGTAACGATCAATAGCCTGATTAGTACTACGCGATGGTCACATTGTGTTGCTCATTATGAGGAAAAATATGGACCTTTAAGATTATAAATCAATAACAATCACGATCGACATACACATTTCACATTAAAAATGAAACTATACTCGTGCATAAGCATGCATATCCAACAAAAATATGCGTGCATATAAATATTAATATGTAGCCACTATGTACAGACTTGAAAGCATTTAAAACTAAATTTCTTACCGATTGTACGTCCGCCAGTTTTCTTGCAACAAATCCCTTCCAACTCGATTCACTTATGAATGGATGCTTAATTCTTGGATTTCAATTCTTCTTCTTACCGAACACATAATTCCAAGCCAATATTGTTTTGAAATCTCTCCATCTTTCTCCAAAATGCCATATTGTTCTCCTCTTCAACTTTCCCATGTCATCGTACTCGATTTCAAAGACATATTCAATGGTCTTCTATACCTTGTCCTTGTAAGCATCATCGACCCGAGGCCACGACTCGTACAAGAAAATGTCTACCTTCGTTCTAAAAAATAAATCCTAGGCAACCAGACCACCAATTTCTATCCTCGCCTGTTGCATTCCTAACGTGGTCAAACTTCAGTGGACATTTTGTACCTTTTTCAACCATGTCTATCAACTTTTTACAAATTGCCCTACCGCAACCTTGCCTATGTCTTTTCGATACATTGACACCTCTCCCTCCTTTGAATCATTTCCTCTTATTGGGGTTCACCACACCAAGACCTAAAAATAAGGCTAATGAAACACTCTCTTGAATGATGAAGGCCATATAATATATAAAGTTCAACCTTTTTTATGGACATTTAATCCAAACTAAGGTTTTTAACATATGAGGCAACATTAAATATGCTAATAATCGAGGATTTAGGTACCACAACTCTACCAACATGCATGTCATCCACTAGGCTACACAGAAGATACATATTTTTTTAAGTTGATCTTCACATCAAGAAATTAAATGATGAAAATTAAATATTTCATGTCATTTCCATATCAAATAACCACCATTAGAAAACTTCCAGTTGTGGTACACACAATACACTTGAAAAAATAAAACCTTTAATGTGACCCCACAACCCTACATGTATAGTCCATAATCTTAAACAAAATAGATGAATTAATCTCAAGGAATGTACCATTTGACAATATAATAATGTAAAGTTATAAAGATGGAACCTAACCACAATTTAGATTCATGGAATCCCCTATCATGGGGACCTCTTCATTTTGCCTTTGTTTCTCCATTGGGCATCCATGGGGTGATGTATTTGAGGTTTTTTTGGTGATCGATATGTTAGAATAGAAAGGAAATAGGGATGATGAAATTTGGGCTTTTAGAGGGGGAGGGTGCCATATTTTGCAATAAATGTTTTTTCAAAGGTTTTTGGGGTTTTTTCACTAAGTATGGTGCATAAAAGTATTCTCCCGCCAGTGCCACGATATCGCAAGGGTCGTGCGACATGTTGGTGACATTTATTTTAGGTCTTCGCATTAATCAAAATTGACCCAATAGGCCCATTTCATAAGAATTTACGATGTCGAACAATGATCGTCCACATATCGGGTTACACGGTGTTTAAGCTGATGTCTCCAATTCCATGGGTCAAACGCCATATAGTGGGCCTGTGTATGGACCAAATGGCCCATTTTACATTTATGTACGACGTCGCTAATAGATAGTCCTATATTTAAAAAGTGAGATGACAGATATGATGTCGAAAACTATGGTTTCCATAGGTTTTCTATAACTGAAATCGAGGCGACAAGATAACAGTTTCATTAGTTACATAGGATTTTCATTTGAAGCCAACTTATATTAAACCCTAATACAATTTTGAAGTTCTGAACATTACTTGTTCGATGGTTAAGGTTGTTGATGGTCAATCATAGTTGATGTTATTAAAGGCCTAAAGATATTTGTTTCACGAATTACACAGGGTTTTCTTTTTAAGCCCATGAAATGCCAATCTTGTTACAACCGTAATGGTTTGAACATTACCCATTCAATGGTTAATATTGTTGAGGGCCATTTATAGCTGATGTTATTCATGACCAATAGATATCAGTTCTGGCTATTACATATGGTTTTCCCATTAAGCCCACAAACAGCCAATCCTATTACAAGAGTGATGGTTTGAACATTAACCATTCGATGGTTAAGATTTTTAAGGGCCAGTTATAGTCGATGGTATTCGAGGCCAAAAGATATCAGATATAGTAATTACAAAGGGTTTTCAATTAATCCCATGAACAATTAATCCTATTACAAGAGTAATGGTTTGAACATTACCCATTTGATGGTTAAAATTATTGAGGGTCGGTTATAACCGATGTTATTCGAGGCCAAAAGATATCGTTTATGGCAATTATAGAGGGATTTTCTTGTTAAACCCATGAATAGTCAATCCTATTACAATATTAATGGTCTGAACATTACCCATTTGATGGTTAAGATTGTTAATGGCCAATTATAGCTGATGTTATTCACGGCCAAAAGATATCAGTTCGCAATTACATAGGGTTTTTCCACTAAGCCCAAGAACATAAAACCCTATTACTGGAGTAATGGTTCTAACATTGCCCGTTCGATGATTAAGATTATTGAGGGGCATTAATAGCCAATCCCATTCAAGGCCAAAATATATCAGTTTTAGGAATTACATATGGTTTTCCTTTAAACAACACATACACCCAACCCTATTACACGAGTAAGGGTTTGAGAAAGACTAGTTCGATAGTTAAGATTGTGGATGAGCATTCATAGCCGATCTCATTCGAGACCAAAAAGTAATCAGATGTACCACTTTCACAATGGTTGCGCTACAAGCTACGAATGATGATCCCTATAACACGAGTTATGGTTTTATCATTAACCGTTTGATTTTAAAGATTTTTGAAAGCCATGTATATGTAGCTAAGGTAAAACAAATTTCATTATTCCATTTATTTTATCATTTATTATAATATGGGAAAATATTTCCAAATTAATTACTCCGGGCCTGGTATTTAGGCTAGTGGGTTAATGGTGTTGGGCTGAAAATATTATTAGGCCCACTAACCTTGACGCAATGTCACTAGATTGCAGGCCTCTTCTTGATAAGGTCGGCATGGAGAAGGGACATCGAGTTATGTGGTTTCAACTCACTATTGACCAAGCTCAGATTTTTTTGACAATTGGGCATGTTGTCAACTTTGGCCCAGTATCCCTGAAGTGCAACCTCGGTCCTTTATCAGTCATCGTTTGGCATTATGAATATTGTGCCCGACTTTGGAAAGTGGCATTTCAAGTAACTTTGGTCCAAGCCCGAACATAATATTGTTGGGCCCAAGATAGATGAAGAGCAACGTCGCAGTTCATAATTCGTCTTTTCCCGTTAGATACAATATGATGTGCGACTTTGTACGGGTGTCTTATACGACATTTTCTTGGTCTGAGTATATCCACCCAATAGCATTCCCAACCATGACGTCGCACATTCAAACCTCCCCCTGGAAAAATCCATCCCAAAACTTCACAATCCATCCCAAAACCACTGTCTTATAAAGCCCTACATCATCGATCAATCCTTGTTCATCCGTTTCCATATCCATAATTTGGACAGAACCAAATACCCAAAAAACCCTGACAAATGTAAGATTTTTCATACCCCCTTTTCCATTAGTTGTTATGGTTTTATTGTTTGTTTTCTTGCTGATAGGAATGTGTTGATTTCACTGTATTTGAAGGCCTTGTTTGACTTAGTTTCTTGATTAAGTCTTAGGTATCTTCAAACTTTTTTAAGGTTTCACATTGTTTATTAGGGATAGGATGTAAAGGGGGAGGGGTGTGTTGAGCAACATCTTATTTTTTGCAAATTTGTATGCTAAGTATTGTATGGGTTGTGCATATTTGATATATTGGAGGCATTTTTTACCTTTCGGCTTAGTCTCGCACATATTTTTTCCTCCCAATATGCTTTGCGATGTTACACATTCATACTAACTTGGATATCCAACCTCGCAGATGGCTAATCACTTTAGCTAAAATGTATGCGACATGCATGCAAGTTAAGTTAGAACCACCAAATTTATCAAATTCTTGCCTCTATTATTGATATTTATAACTTTCCTTGTTCCACAGATATCTCTAGTTAAGTAGAGTGCTAAGAGGTCCAGGGCTAAGGACAATGGAGGGGGTTTCTCTCAGGCGAAGAAGGTTAAGGCCATAGACACCCCTCCATCTCCAACGTTCGACATGAAATGCTTCTTCTAAGAGTGGAACGAGAAGCGTTTTCAAATAATGAGCAAAAGGCAGATTAAGGAGGTGAGGGCCACCAAGCCTGAGGAAGTGGAGTGACTCCACCTTGACGTATTCATCGAGCCCTTCAAACATTAAAAAATGGAGGGGTTAATTTTCCTTTACAAGCCAACGTTTAATGTGGAGGTAAAAGAGTTCTACTCGAATTTCACTCGCCTCATTGCCGAAAACTATGCGAGTGAGTGGGGTGAACTTGGTTCTGAAAAGAGACTTAATCAACGAGGTAATCAAGTGCCGCATGTGTGAAGAGGGAGAGACTCCAGTTGAAAGACTCTACCTCTACTTTCGAGACTCGTGGCCTCATAGGGTCGACAAGGAAAATCAATCTAGGGTGTTTGACCAAAATCACATGGTAAATAAATACTTCAAGATCAATGTAGGCAACAACATCATCATACCAAAGGACACTAAGATTGATATCCTGGAGCTCGAGGAGAGGATGATGTAAAACATCATTTCCCAAATCCTAATCCTGGCTGGCCATCCTTAATAGCCTACGATCAACAAAGCCATCCACTAATACCACATTGCGGAGAAGAAGGTAGTGGACCCTAGTTACACCATCATCCAAGAGATGCACACGGTGTCACTCGCCCCAAAGAGTCAGACCTGCCCTATGGAAACATCATCACTGCCCATCTAGAGAAGCAGAAGACTTTTATCCAATCGACGAAGAAGATCAAGCCGAGGTATTATGATGGGAACTACTTAGGCAAAAAAGCATTGGCACTGGGACTACTCGGTTTGAATGACGGGTAGCCGACTTATGTGCGATGTTGCGTGAATTCAATAATTTAAGTTTATTTTAGCATTGTCTTTGGCTGAGGGGTAGGTACAATATCGACCCAATGAGATTGATCTTACTGATTAGTTTGCCGATATAGTGTACAACATCGGCATCTCTGTTTACATGTATTTCATAAAATTTGTAAAACGACGAGGTTCATGTGCGATGTCGCTGTCCGGATATCATTCTTCCATCTTGACTATTAACTAGGTATGCAAAATCGGTTATTTTCTCTCTGATGATAATCATTACTCAATTCTATTTATTTACCAATTACATAAGACCACAAACCAGAATGTAAACATTCAACAAGGTTAGTTAAAAGGATGTTCTATGTCTTCTTCTTCTACTTCTTCGATTTGGGATGCCGTTCAATCCACACACCTTTCTCGTAGTCTCTCCCCATCGCTAACTCCACTCTAATTATTTCTTCTTGGCCACATTACTAGAGCTGGGTAGTTTTAGGTGAAATAATGCCAGACATTGGAGATGGACTAACCTCTCCCACAAATTGACTTTTCCCTTGAATGACCACTGATTTACTATAATTTCAAGGATCAGCAACATAAAATACTTGTGTAGCCTATGAAGCAAGGATGTAAGTATCACCAATAGAACGTGTCTTTCTTAAGTCTGCGAGTGTAAAACCTAGATCATCGATCAATACACCAGCATTTTTATCAACCCATTTACATTTGAAAAATGGGACCCTGAAACTTGTGCAGACAAGTTCTCCATAGTAGGACATGTTCCCGAACACGGAATTTTTATCCTTCGCACTGCTGACATGTAATGCTTCTGCAACTAATCTAACGCCACTATTTTTGTTGTGTTGTATGTGTGTTCCATTCAAGTGTTGAGAAGGTAAACCCATTCATGTCATAGCCAGTGAAGAAATCGCAATAGCATAATGAAGGAAGGCTAACCAATTCAAAGTCACACTGTGACTGGTGTGTCCATTTTATACGGTTATTTTAGGACATTTTTTATTCACTTTTGTACACTTTTGTGCTCTATCTGTGGTAATTTTCCTTGAAATTATCTAAGGAGAGTTAAGAGCAACTTTGTGCTTTTATTACTTTTCTAGAGGATTTTGTGTAACAAGGGAATTGTTGGAAGACTTTGAAGACTATCTTTAAAGATTTGAAGACTTACATGTGAGCTTATTTTGATACTATCATTGAAGAAGGCCATTCACAAGAATGGTAGAAGAATGAAGGCCACTTACAAAGTGGTAGAAGATAAATTGAAGAAGGAGAGTAAAGTAGAGGATAAATAATGATCCAAGTTTTGAAGAAAGGTTCTGAGAATTATTCGAGAAGAAACAGCTTCCAAGGATGGCACCATTGGATTCCTCTTCTCTAGTACTATAAAAACAACTACAAGAAGTCTCAAAACGGATCAACGGCTCACCCAGAGGAAGCGAAACAAAAAGAGTTGAGAGTTGGACTGCACTCTGTCGTGAGTCACGACAGAATTGACGCGCTCACGACAGATGACTAGAAACTTGCTTTTTACTCCGCTTTTTCTTGTACTATAAATAGCACTTCATCTACTCATTCCTTATCCTTCTTGGCCTGAATTGGGGGCTTAAAAACCCTAGTTTTTTACCTTCTCCTTCTCCTTCACTTTCTTCTTGTTTCTTTTTAGATTTGCGTTCTATGTTATGGTTTTGATTATCTAGGCTAGTAATCTCCTTAGGAGCAATTGATTAAGGCTTCCAAACTCATGTCTTGAGACCTCTATGTAAGCTATTTAATGCTTTGCTATTGTGTATTTATTGTGCTTTAATTTATTGCTGAATGCATTAATGATGTTGGAAGTTTGAGTATATGAAATGCTTGTATTATTGCTTGTTAGGGTTAGGAGAGAGTAGCTGATTTCCCTCTCCTTTGATAAGGAATCCAAGAGCATGAGCGCTTCTAATATGGTTGATGATTTGATAAATGTTAGATGAATGTGATAATGTTGAATTCTTTGTCATGTTTGTTTTGTAGAAAATAGGAGAAGTTTAGTAGCGGTGAACATTCTTGACTAATCTAGTGTAAATGCATGAATTGGTTCAATGCTTAGACACGTTGTAGTATTTATAAGTGTTACCAAGCTTGTTGATTCTTCGTACTTAATGCCATTAGTGGGGTACTTTTAGGCGTTGAACGACTAAAAGGGTCATTAGTGAGGTTTAGCGAGAGATGTCGAATTCACTCTTGTAAACTACTGTCAAAGGAGGGTAGAAGATTTATCTTCACAACAAGTAGTGAAAGAGTTGAATAGGTTATGTGTTCAAGGATAGATAAGAGGCTTGGAAGTAGAGATCAATTGCCCCCAAGGATTTGTCATTTGTTGTTTTTATATATTTTTCTAAGTTTATTGCATGATTAACATAGTTACTTGACTTTGCTAGTTATCTTATCTTTAAATTCATAACTTAGGAAAACCAAACCAAAACCCCCATCTTTACATGCTTTTATATGTATATGTATATATCTATAGCTTGGAATATACGCACCCTTATATGTGTAAACCCTTGGAAAGATCCCTCTTCTCTGTGGACGACCCCGACTTGCCACTATCTACTTAATTGTAGTTAGTAAGAAAAAATGGCAAATAAATTGTATCTTTGAGAGGTACGGCGACAACCTCCCAAATTTTGGCGTCGCTGCCTGGGACCTTTTCAGGTTTTCATCCTAGCTACACATCATATTTCTTAGGCTCACATCTCACCCACATTTAGTCTCTCATTTTTACCTAGGCCGCCATTTTGGGTTTTTTGACCTATCCGGGCTCCCAATGTTGCCTAAATTACCCTCTCGGGTTTTCAACTTAGCGGGTTTTTTTAACTTATTATTATTTTATTTTATTTTTCTATTTTTTCCATTTTCCATGTATTTCCAATCAAAAATAGCAAAAATCTTTCAAGCTCAAACATACATGCATGTAAGTCCTTTAACCACTCCCCACACTTAAAATATTACATTGCCCTTAGTGTAAACATATAAGGCAAGAACGATAAAACTCAAGGTAAGAGGTAAAGTGACTCCCATTTCTACGCATAGTTATTGTTTGTACGACATAATCCCATGTATTCATCTGAATTTGGTTCCAAAATTGGTTCCGAAACCAGAGGGGGAGTTAGAGGTGTCGAATAGGAACTCACCCCTCGAGCAACATGTTGTCTCCTTGGCACCATCTGATCTAGAACTTACATCACGGAGAATAACATCAAACTCACAAGTACATGGGGATTTGAAATGTTAGGTTTAGAATTAAAAGTTAGTAACCATAACATTTCCAAAGAAAAACCACTCCTTCATGCATTCACCACTATGAAATCATCCAATAAAAATATCTAACATATATTGACAATTATCCAAAGCATCATTATAGAATTTAACAATCATAGTCATAATGATGTAGTTGGTACACTACAATCAACAAAGATAACTATAAAGATGCAATAATGATCATGTCTACATATGCAAGATGGTGGAGAAATGTGTTGAAGTGCGGTAGTTCTTAGGAGTAATTGATAGAGAAGAAGAAGAAAAAAAATGATTAAGTTTCTTGGGGAAGCTGTCGCGGTCGCGACTCGCGCCAGAGTATCGCGACTCGCTAGTGGTCTTTATCGCGATCGCGAAAGTTTAGACCTGGAAGTTGAAAATTTGAGAAAATTTTTTGAATCCTTTCGCGATCGCGATAGACGTGTCGCTACTCGAGACAGGGTCATCGCGACTCGCGACAATGCCTTTGCGCTCGCGACGGACTGGAACTGGGTGTTGTAAATTTTCACCTGTTCGTCGCGACTCGTGACTCGCGACAGACAGAGTATCCCTTTGAAGGAAATAGTAATCGTGTTGTGCGAGTTATTGATGTATTTCCCTCCCTTATTTTTTGACATCATGGTGCACTTGTTGGTTCACGTTGTACGGGAGATATTGATATGTAGTTCTGTTTATCTTCAAAGGACGTATCTTTTTGAGAGGTATATGAAGATATTCAAGGGTTATTTGAAAAATTAATATCACCCGGAGAGGTGTGTGAAGGAGGAGGTGGTAGAATACTGTATGGAATTCATGAAGAATCATGAGTTGGTTGACATACCAAAACACACCATGATGACAGAGTGTGTGGCAAAGGTTTGTGGAAAGGAACAACCAGGTTTTCAACCTTCGACAAGTTGATGAAAGCACACTTATAGGTTTTAAGAAACCCAGATGTGGTTCGCCCGTACGTTGATATGCATATGGAAACTATCAAAGAGCGTTACCCGGGTTGGTCGCAGAAGCAAGTACTTTCTGAACACAATCACACCTTCACTGATTGGTTGCGCCATACAGTAGTCGGTGAAAGTCATGGTGACACCTTGAATTGGTTAGCCTTCATGTCTTCTGCAATTTCTATTTCTTTCATATGCTATGACATAAATAGGTTCACCTTCACAACCCTTGAATGGGACACACACACCGCTACTCAGAATAGTTGCGTTAGTGTTTTTGTGGAAGCTTTACATGTAAGCACCGCGAAGGATAAGAATCCCTTGTATGGGAACATGTGTTATTATGACGTGATTGAGGAAATATGGGAGCTAGTCTACACAAGTTTTAGGGTACCAATTTTCAAATGCAAGTGGGTTGATAACAATTCCGGTGTATCGGTGAACGATCTAGGCTTTAAAGCAGTCAATTTGACCAGGACTCGTTCAACTGGAGATCCTTACATCCTTGCTTCCTAGGATACACAGGTGTTTTATTTTTCGGATCCTTGTGAATCTAGTAAATCAGTGGCCATTCAAGGTAAAAGTCAATTTGTGGGAGATTGTTGTCCATCTTCACCGTCCGACATTATTTCACACACTCCACCTAGCACGAGTACTTTTTGTCAGAAGAAGGTATTTGAGGTGGAGCTATCTTTGAGGAGAGACCACGAAGAAGGGATGTGGATTGAGAGGCACCCAAAATCAAAGAAGCAGAAGAAGAAGACATAATTTGGGTCTATACATTAATTTAAATAACCTTGTTGAATATTTATGTGACTGTCCTCGTTTTAATGTATTTGGTTCATCCAAAGTCTAGCCTTAATATCTCAAAAAATGAGGCATTCATTCTATTGGGAAACTTAATAATCGACATTGCAAAGACGTAGATGGACAAATCAGTGTAGATGACATTCTGTGTCCGACCTCGCAAATGTATGGTCGTGGCATGAAAATTGAATAGAATGTTGATGAAACAGAGATGTCAACGTCGTACTAGTAGTCGGTGACTGATTTAGTCTGAAAGAATTGGTCAAGATGACGTCTCAATTGCCTATCGGTCAAAATCAGTGCCTAAATTAGCTTAAATCAATTAATACATGCGAGCACATCTCTAAACAGGATGTAGAGCCTATCTCTAAATGGGAGCACATCCCGCACTTTTTACAACACTTTTTCAATGAATGAAAACTATGTTTTACCTAAAAAAAGAATATTAATACATGTGATGTCGCTAGCATATCGCTAACCCCTCTGTTGAACTGATCTTATGATGTGCGAATATCGTGCAACGTCGCATATGTTCAGTTTTCCTTTGAAATCATTACATTTAAACATAAACAACCAGAACATGGAATGATCCATTTAAGGGTCTCATTCCAAGTTCACAAAAGCCAAACACCTATTTTCTATTCCACTAAAACCATTAACACAAATACGTAACATATAATCCACATCACGAACACTATCAAAGAATCCATAACACAGAAATGCTTATATAGAATCCAAATCATAAGTCATAAACGGGACCAAATGCACATTTCACTAAACTCAAACACAAATACTAATAGAAGGCAATTAATGCGAGGGTGACAAACGATGGTTGAGATCATCTTCTTTTGATGAATTTCCATAGACGGATACCTGCTTCATATGCTTCCCCCCATCTTCTATCGACTCGGTCTCGGTCTCATCACTGCTGGTTTCTGTGGCATCTTCACTGTCGGCTAGCCCCTCGTCCTCATCCCCTGGTGCCCTTATCTTATAGATCGGGATTTCTTCCCCTAGTACACTTTCCTTAAAGACCGGGATCTCTTCCGATTCCTGAGATTTCTTTTTCTTATCGGGGTGTACTTCATGATTAGGTCCAGCTGTCATGGGGTCCACACGAGGTGTGTTGATAGCAGCGCCAAACAATGCCTTCAGTTCCAACAACTCTGTCATCACCCGGTGCACATGGCGTTCCGTGCGATGCACAAGCGCCTTCTTCTCTGTCAAGTCCCTCATGATAATATCCCATGTACTGTGCTTCAGTCCTTTATTTGAAAAAAAATTAAAGGATTGTTAATGTCATAAAATGGTTATAACTTAAAACGGGCAGCAATTGGTAATGAGATGGAATTAAATGGACTTTCATACCCGTTCATGGGACATCAATGGTGGCTTGAGGATGCGTTCCTGTGGGTATCGATGGGGTACCTTCGGGACCAGGCTGGGTAGGCACTTCAACATTTCCCTTGGGGATGTTGCGATCAAACCACATTCCCGCCTCTCAGTGTTGGTGCTTCTTGTCAAAGTAGTTCAGATCATAGTACCTCGTCTTGATCTTGACACTTTATTTGATTTTAATTATTTTCTTTTCCAAGAGGGCAGTGATGATATTCCCTTAGGGCAAGGTGTGACTCTTTGGAGCTTGGGACGCCGTGTGCATCTCGTTGTTAATGTAACCGGGGTCGACTACCATCTTCTCCACGATGTGGTAGTACAACACGGTACCATTGATAATGCACTCGGAAGGATGTTTGACTGGTACAAGAATTTTTACAATGATGTTGTACATCATCCTCTCCTCAACCTCCAGTGCATCAATCTTGACGGACCTTGGTGCGATCTCCTATTGCCTACATTAATCTTGAAGTACTTCTCAACCATATGGTTGGGGTCGAGGGCCCCTTCCGGATCATCCTCGTTGGTTCTAGGAGGCCAATAGTCCCTGCAATATACTTGCATCGACACAACCTTTGTCTGATCATCTCCTCCAATGGTGCAACCAATCGCCTCGTTGATCACTTTCACCGTCACCTGCATTGTCACACCGTTCACTCTTGTTGAGTTATTTGTATTGGTTAGACCCTCGAAATTAGCGTAGAACTCCATGGCCTCTATCTCGTAGGTTGGCTTGTAGAGGAAAATCAATCCCATCATCCCCGAAGGTTTTAATGGCTTTAGGAAAACATCCAAGTGGAGTGGTTCCACGTCCATGGGCTGCATGCATCTGACCTTCTTCACCCTTATGTTCCTCATAGTTGTGAAACATTTCTCTTTTTCCTCGGACATAAGCTTTTCTTATCGAATGTAGGCAACAGAGGATGGTCAACGATCCTCGCCTTTTTAGAGTGAAAGGTACTCGCTCCATCTTTCTGCCCCTTGGCCCTTTTAACAGTTTTCTTCACTGGAGACATCTATTGAACAATAAAAATGAGAGAAGGTCAGTTAGACAGATCTTTGAGTGACTGGAATTTAAGTATTTTACAAGATTGCAAGTACTTCGTAGAATTGTTTTCAAGATCGATATGTCATCCGCGAAGTCGCATATTCATATGCATGATATGCGACGTCACACGTCATATCGATTTAACCAAAAATGTGTGCGAGGGGTACCCGATTGGTCATAAAATCCAATGAAAGATAACTAAATAAGCACAAGGTTTAAACACAACTGCTTTAACGTCAAGCACAACAAGTTCTGAGCAGAAAAAACAATACATTACCCCTAAGGCTAAAATGCCAAAATTGAAACCTAAAAAAATGAAACCCCATGAACAAAAAAATGGCGAAAGACTCAATCAAACACCGCATTCTTTCTCGTTGAACTGATAGGAACATATAGGTTGGAATTAAATGAATTAAAGCAAACAAACACCAATGTATAATCGCTGTAAGCCATCGTTACCTTTGTTAGGGTTTTCGAGGGGTAACCAATTGAACTGAGCGAAACCTATATTAGTTGAATGGGAATGGGGTAGTTATATATAATGGTGTGGGGTTTATTGATTATTTTGGACTATTTTTGGACTGTTTTTCCAAGAACAGTGGTTTGGGTGCAATTTCGAGGTCTGAGAATATGATGTGGTCGGTCTGGGCACTTTATATACTAGGACATGTACAGTGTCATTTTATCAGACAGTGCAAAGTCGCAGCCTATGTCATGAACGACGACAATTTGAAAGAAAGGCATGCGATGTCGTTGATTATACCTACTGGGTAAGGCAAATAGTGTGGGTCCCACTCAATTTTTGGCTAGCTATTACCAATGGAATCTAAATTGTTTATCTTTGATTTCGGTCACTAAGTCCAATAAGACCATAGGCTTACCGACATGTTTGCGATATCGCCAGTAAATGGGTCAGGCCCATTAGAACAGCCAGCCCAGCGGTTGTGACAAAAGGGGATTGGACATTAGTGGGTGTAGATTACATCATCCAATTTCACTCAAGCATGCCATCATGACCGACACGTACCCGACATTCAGGCAACATCACATATGTATATTGAGCCTTCAGCCCAAAATGAATGTATGTGAGCCCAAATGCTAAGCCCAAGCTAAATAGTATGAAGAGAGTATTTTAGGGTACAATTAATTATAAAAGACTCGAAAACACGTCTATAAAGTACTATAAGCCCAAGCCATTGGAATCGCGAACAACCTCCAAACCCAAGAAATACTATAAAGTACCAAGATTGGTAATTTTAAACTCTTGATGTACCCGAGAAATAAAATTCGTGATGAGATGACCATCATTCCCAGTGAGAAAAATGTTATCAACATAAACCAACAAATAAAGTAGAGAGGCACTTTGTGAAAACACAAATAAGGAGGTATCTGCAGAATTGCATACAAAACCCAGGCCAACCAAAAAAGAACTACCATAAATGGCCTTGCGTAAACAACAAACATAATCAGGATGCATAGGATCTTTGTAACCAGCAAGCTGCTCCATGTAAACTGGGGAATCAAGAACACCATTAAAAAACATTCTTGACATCAAGTTGTCGTAAAGCCCAATTTTGAGTGACAGCAAGTGATAAAACAGTACGAACAGTAGAAGCCTTTACCGCCGGACTAAATGTATGATCATAATCAAAACCAGGAAATTGAAAAAAGCCTTGAGCAACTATCCCGGCTTTGTACCGATCAAGGGAGCCATCGGATTTGTACTTTAAGCGATAGTCCCATTTGGACTCAATAACATTAACATGAGGAGGTCGGGAAACCAGATCCTATGTATGTTGAGCGCGAAGAGCAGCCATCTCTGAGTCCAAAGCAGCAACCCAGTCTGGATCCTTGACCGCAGAACGGTGACTGTGAGGCCGGGTCTTTGCAAATAAAACACTCAGTAAACCAGAAATATCATAATTGGAAAAATACTTGAACCATAAAGAACTAGTGCGAGAGTGAGTATCCATCGAATGTCAGGAAGACAACACCGAGGATGGCTCGGAACCCGAGACCACTTGCACAGAGCCCGAGGTGATCTCAGTGATGAAAACTGGTGAAAATAAAAAACAGACAGGGGAGGTTGGGCTGACCAGAGTTTCTAGCGGGCGTGGTGGCTGAGGATTCGGCGGCGCGTGGGGCTGACGCACGGTAAGTGATGTCGGCAAATGAAGCGCACGTGCGGGCTGTGTGTCTTGTGCGTGAGTCGGTTGTAGCTGCGGTAGTTATTGCGGGGGCTACAGCTACTGTCGATCGAGCTGCAGATCACCCTGTGGAAAAAAGGCACAATGTTCTGAACAACTCTGAGCTCTCGGTGAAATCTGAAAATTTTAATCCTTAAAAATAAAGGGTGAATCCGGAGAAGAAGATGACTCAAACACCTTTGATGGAACCGATGAAGGCTCTAAAAAAGCTGAAACATCCAGGGAGGAAGAATCTGTAATGATACATTTACGTAAAGCCAAAAAAATGACTCATTAAACCGAGCATGGCGAGTGATGTACTCCTTTTTGGTAAGAGGATCAAGACATTGATAGCCCTTGTACTGGGAGCTGTACCCCAAAAATATACAAGAAATACTCTGAGGGAACAATTTATGCGCAACATAAGGTCTCAATAGGGGAAAAACGAAAGCCAAAAGAATGAAAATTGGAGTAGTCTGGCAAAGGGCCAAAAATAATAGAGAGAGGAGGCTTTCCAAATAAAATCAGAGTGGGCATTCTACTGATAATGTAGAGTGTTGTGTAAAAGGCATCATACCCGAAAGAATGATGAAGGCCATAATGATAGAGCATCGATAAACCAGACTCTGTGATATGATGATGCTTCCTCTCTGAACGACCATTTTGTTCTGGAGTCTAAGGGCATAAAATCTAATGAAGAATGCCCTTAGATGCAAAATGAGTCTGCATGCGATGATTTACAATCTCAATTCCACCATCACTTTGAAAAACTTTAATGGTGGTGGAGAGCTGATTCTTAAAAAAGGCTTCAAATTGCATATAAGCCTCTACGAATTAGACTTACGTTGCAGAGGATATATCCAAGTAAACCGAGAATGATCATCAATAAAAATAAAATAATAAAGATACCCTGCATGAGAGACAATAGGTGAGGGTCCTTAGTGGTCACAATGAACTAAATCAAGTATGTGTGGTGCACGTTTTAAATTATCATTAAAATAAAGACGCTTGCCTTTAGCCATCTCACAAGAAGTACATAAATGAGGCTTGGGCATAGTAACAGACAAACTACCAGTTTTATTTAAAGATGAAATAACATAAAAGAAACATGTCCTAACCGACTATGCCATAGCTCAAATGAGGCCTTGGCTTTATTTGAATTAACAAACGAAACTAAAGCAGCACCACCACCATAATCTAAAATGTAAAGACCTCTCTCCCTATGTCCTCGGCCCACGAGCTCCTTGGTAACCTTGTTCTGAATAGTGAAAGAGGTGTCATCAAAATAAACAACAACATTTACATCCCTTCTTAACTTGGCAATAGAAAGTAAATTCTTTGTGATATTTGGAATAACCAAGACATTAGATAAAGTGAGAGAATCAAAAATTCGGGAATTGCTAATATGGGAAATATTCAAATAAGAACCATTGCCAAAATAAACATGACGATTACCGTTATAAGGAGTGACGTTGTCCAGGTTGGAAGCAGAAGCACTCATGTGATTGGTAGCACCAAAGTCCATGTACCAATAAGGAGTGGCATTCAGTTGCTGATAATGTGGCTGAACTGCATCCGTGGAGTTTGAAACATCATCGCGAGCAGTTTGTAACAAAATTCAGTAAGATGACCGGGACGATGACACCACTGATAGACATAAGTGGGCCGACCACCTTGCGGAGGAGGACCACTGTCGGCTAGAGATGGATTGGGTCTGCCGTCCCTGCCGCGGTTGCCCCTTCCTCGACCAAAATCGCGGCCTCCTCTGTCGCGGGTAGGCTGACCCGATCCCTGTTGAGAAGAAAAAAAGGCAGAGGAAACCGGTCCAAAGGTAGACGGGCGGGTTTTAAGCGAAAATTCTAATGCCTCAACATGAGCAACAATGGTTTATAAAGGAGGTAAAGGGTCTTTCACCATTTGGGCAGAAGAAAACTTGTAAAGTTTATCATTCAAGCCACGATAAAACACAACACCAATATCCTCATCATTGAGAGGATGACCAAGAACACGCAATTCATCAAGAATATGTTTAAAACGAGTATAATATTCTCAAACAGACTGATATTCTTGAAGAACTCCATATAAACTATCACAGTGATAAAGACGACGAGCACGAGAATTATTATGATATTTAGTGGCTAAAGCATCACATACCTGAGCAACAGTGACCATACCTTCAACTGCCGACATTGTAGAAGGATTCATGGATGAAAAAAGTGCGGCTTGAACAAGCTGATCTGTCTGAATCCAATCATCACGAGGGTCAGCATCGTCACAAGCCTTGTCATAGGATTCCTTGGAGGATGAGCTTGCAGTCTCCGGGGGGCACTTAATTGAACCATCAACATAGCCAATTAGTTTGATAGTTCGTAGAACATAAGTAACTTGATTACACTAGTGAGAGTAGTTGGAACCATCAATCTTGATGGCTATGCAGTTGATCAACGACGAATACGTAATGGTCATCATCGGGAATAGATCCAAGTACAAAAGAGAAATCAAATCGCACCAAACATACAACAAGCTTGTGAATAGAAGTGGACGAGTGATTTGACTGTAGTGAAAGGACTGAGTAGCGAGTGCAGCACGGAATCGCAGGCAGCGGCACATGAGAGATAAAGCGGTGACGCGTGGGATCCGGAGAGGGGGCGTGTGAGGCAGTAGAACGGGAAACGATCGACCAATTTCAGCGAGTTAGTTGTGCAGCAGTGGAGATCGATGGTTAGAGGCTGGTGGGCGCAGCTGACGATCGGGAAAAATGCAAAAAGAGATAAGAATTTTTTTGGAAAAGCCAGAAAATATTTAGAGAGACCTGATTGATACCATGATAGAATGTAAAACCCACAAATAATTGTGGTTGTGTGTATTCATATATATATAGTGAGTACATATGGTATACATGGCATAATCAGACATGGAAAAAGATATATACAAAACCAATCAGAAAGAGTATTCCTTTCTTAATCTGATTCTAATTGATTCAATATTCTATTAATATGATATTCTGGGGTATAATACTCACCTAAGAAGAGTTTTCTGATAAGTGGTATGTTCATAAGTTTATGCACGAATCACTATATATTTTCACCTATACACTGCATTTGTTAAATTACATACTAGGCTTATACACTACATTTAGTTTTTTAAATGCATAGTATACACTCCCATATAGTGTTGGTCTTTCTCTGCTGCACCAAACTTGAGAGGGATTGATGTTGAGAAATTCATCTATTAACCTGCAGAAATATATAATTTCACAAAAGAATGTAATAAAAGACAACCTTCAAGTATATTACGAGACACTTTTCTTAAAGCTTTATTTGTTCCCTTTTGTGTGCATATGATTCAGAATAAATATCCTATAGAATAAAATGAAACGTGGTAGACAGAAGTGTACACTCACTTCTCTAAGCCCAAATGAACAAAGGATCGAAGAGCAAGAATTCTCTAAGAATAATGCATTATCATTCTTTTCCTCTTCGTGAGGTTTTCTCTCATATTTGAGAACTTCTCTCTTCTCTTATTTTTCTTGTATTCTGGTTGTATTCTTGTTGTATTCTTCAAAGTGAAGACAACTCATGTATTTTATAGACAAATGACTTGAGATGATAACACATCTTTTCATTACATATACCCTTTGGGAACTTGAAAGCATATCTATTGGTGATGAACAATGTTCACACCGCTTCATTAATTATAGTCACATCTTTTCAATCATTGGAAATATCCAACACATAGTCTGGTATAAGACCGTCTCACAGAGAGACTAAGGATGAATATACAATGTAATGAAGGTTAATTAGAGATTGGGTTTCAAATGTAACTTTTAGCAAATACCACTTCTTGTCGGTGATGGGCACAAATAATTGGGAAATTAATGATTTTGTCTCATAAGAATCCTTTGAGTTAAGAATTAGGGTTGATCGGATCGCATGTCAATTTTCTACCCATTTCCGTTGGGAGCGTTTTTAATACTAAATTTAATATTTCATTTCCAATACTTGATGTTACAATCAAACCTTATAATCTTATGCCATAAAATTTTTTCCTACTAGAATCAGGTGTTTAAAATTAAATTTTGATATGTTAATGTAAAACTTGCATTAAATTTAGTTTGATTGATATTTTAATTTAGGTATTTTACATCTTAATTTTAATTTTTAATTGATGTGTTAATTAATAATAATGTTTCATTTTTAATAATAAAATTTTATTTAATGTACTTCTTGATGTTTTAAAATTCATATATTTAAATTTTAATATTTTATTTCCTCGATGTCATGCCTTAAAATTAATGTGTATTTAAGTATTTTATTTTATGTGTTTTTAGTGTATTGATTTGATATTTAGCAATAATTTTAAGTGTATTATATTTTTGGGGAAGCTTTGAGAATGGTGGACTATCCATAAACTTATAGATAGGCCGACCACTTTACTTTTTGCCTTAAAATTTATTTTTTCTTTAAATTTAAATAAGTAATAATGTGTATTTAAATGTAAAAATATATTTTAAAAAGGCATAATATAAAATTTATAATATTTAACTTTTCAATTTTTCTTAAAATTTAGTATGTAGTTTAACAAATGTAGTATATAAATAAAAAAATGTAATGAACTGTCTATAACTTAAACATGGACTACCAGGAGCAACGGCGGAACTAGGGGGGCGAGCCGGTGCGGCCGCCCCCCAACCTCTGGTGACTAAGGGTAAATATACAGCCCCGCCCCGCCTAGCCCCCCCCCGCCCCTCCTCAAATTTCTTTCTAGTTCCGCCACTGACCAGGAGATGATGTCCTCATAGTCAATTCTAATTTTTATATCATATTACAGCCAATTCAAGTTAGAGAATCTTAAAAATTCGCACTCTTTGAGTCTTTGTAAATGCAAAAGACGCGTTTGGAAATCGAATTAGAGCTGGAAAAAAAAGGAAGAAGCAATTTTGTCATCCCACGGTTTATTCAATAATTTTAATAAATCAATTTAGTCAGTGTCGATTGAGTTAGAAAGAAAGTGATGGAATTCTAACAGTATTATAGGCCAGGCCTCCATTAATGATCTTTTTTAATAATGGAACGTGATTTATATTATTTCCTTCGTCCCAACCAAATCTTTAGTTTAACTATTCAATTAATCAAAATTATTTAACTTTAACGTCAAAATTGAATTGATAAATAAGTTAGAATATTGTTGGATGTTATTTTGTTATATTCGTAATAACATGTATTTTTAAAATATCAACTTTTTATAAATTATATTCACACACAATTAGAGATATCAATGATCAATTTTTTTAATCAACTGACAAAAGTCAAAGAGTGAAGATTGGACTGAGACGGAGGAAGCAGGAAAATATACACGTACTATCTGATAGGCTGATAGCATTATGTTATTCATAGCATTATGTTATTCATAAAATCCGTAGGATTTGTTGTTGGTAGGATTGTCCTTTGGAATGTGAAAAGAATCCCCTTTAAACAAATGGCTGCAAACGCCCAGATGTGATATTGGAAACTTCGAGCGAAAATTACAAGTCCTCATTTATTTTTGGGACCGCTTTCTAAGCCATTGACACGTTAGGATTCTTAAGCGCCGTCAGTCATTTTCTCTAATTTTCTAATCACGTGTTACTACTTTTCATCTGTCAATTTTAACCTTTTGAAAAAAAAGAGTTATCATTCTCACGAAATTTTCATGTTTATGAGGGGAAAGATGAAGTTAAATCACATACTACTAATATCTCATGAATCATGATGGTATATAAACGATGAGTAACATCAAAAATTATTCATTAATTAACTCATTCCATGTTTGAAAGTTTTTTTCCTTCAATTTGAGTTTAATTCAACTCAGTTCACTTCTACTGCACTTTAATTTAATCCAGTTCATAAAAAACTTATAGGAGTTCCAGTTCATATCCTCCAATTCTTTTGTAATTTAGAAAAAAAATATTCAGCCTCATAGTTCCTAGATTTTTTTTCTCTTCACATACATTGACCCTAATAATATTGAACCTGCACTTATAGTTTCTACACTTTTTCTAAAAAAAAAGCTTTTTAGGAATTTATCAAAAGAATGTTTAACATACAAACAAAGTGTTGGGAATTGAGTAAATCTAGTTTAGCATAAAATCAATTATCTAATCCTGGATCTCATGCACGTATAATTAATTTAAATCTATCTAAAAGTTTAGATTACCTTTGAAACATGCTTTACCGTCGGATTCGATCAACCACGGAGAAGAGAATCCCATTTGCGATTCCTCTATTCGTATCCACATATTACGATCAGATCGCCTACACTGCTGTCATCTTAGAACGTTGATCAGCAAGCAAAGACTCATTCTTTTTTCTTCTCTTTACGGTGAGGTTTGTTTTCTGAGAATGATTGGATTGGTTTCTGGGTTGTGCTGTATGGAACGGTCAGAGTTCTAATAATGTTATTCTGAAATATTTATTTATACAGAATAGTCATTAATCCAAGAAACTGTAATCCAAGTCAATTTGGGCCTAGCCCAATTAGACTATTGAGTTATAAACTCAATTCTCACATAAATACAATTTGGGCTCCTAGCCCAATAATCATTTCTTTTGTCATATTTCATTCATTATGTGTGACCATATAGATTCAGTCATAATAAGCTGCAAGCCCAATATAATTGACGCTAGTTGATCGAAAGCGGTTTCCACCTAAACATTTCGATCACTCAAAATAACTGAATTAATTATCTCCGTAATTAATCCTCAAACTATATTATGGAAAATGCACATTGGTTGAAATACACTATTACAACACAAAGTACTTATAAACCCTACCAAACACACCCTTGCACCCTAATTTTTTGAAACCCTACCTTCAAATAACATATATTGATTCTCTTATTTTTTTTATTCTTGAAAAATGTACATTATGAAGGGTTGACCTCAAAACTTATCAAACAAATAGTGGAAGATATTCACACATACATATGTGCTTATCTATCGTTCATCTTGATGGTTAACATCAAATGAAAATTGTGCGCCTTTGAGTTGTGGGCCAAAGTAGATCCATATGAGCTACTTTGTTTCGGTATGAAATTCTTCATGATCCAATAATGTACTTACCAATTAACACGTACACATGCCATCAATTTTTCCCCAGGCGTAATGTTTATTTGGTACCACCAAAATTAAAATTCCCCAATCAAATTTTAGCTGTTCCTTTCTAGAATCTAATTGATAACACTAGGCCGCAAGTGGAAGTTTAGAGGGCATTTGTATGAGCATAGATATGACAGATACAAAACAGATCTTGACATTAAATGATTAACGGAGAGTTGACCTCCTCGTGGATGTTAACCCAATTCGATATGGGTGGTATTTTCAGCCCAAAAATATAAAATTCAACATAAAATGATATCCCCACAAGTAATCATATTTTATTTTATTTTTTAAAAATTACCACAAGTATTTCGATTCCATATTGAAGATAGAGATGCTCAAATTGCCCAAGGCCGACTCGACCCGTTTTAATCCTGTCTATTTTGGTTGGGTCAGATTTTGATCCAAATCGACGCGTTTTGACCCAAATCGACGCGTTTTGACCCATTCACATTTTACCCTATTTTCATGAGGAAACCCATTCTTTTAAAAATATTATTAAAATATTTAGATAAATACAAAATATCCACTATTAATTCATTTCATAAATAAGCATAACATTTTCGAAAAATATATATATTTATAATGTTAAAAATAAGTTTGTAAAATTAATATTATTTATAAATAGAGTCCATCTTTTAAAAGATGATATTTCCATAAGATGTGGAAAGACCAAGGTTTAAATGGAAAATTAGAAGAAATGAAGATAAAATTTTTGGATTGCATTAATCGGGTCATAAAAATTATAACTACGGGACATTGCATAATAAAATTTTAATATTGCAACTAAAACCTTCTACCTTTTAATTATTCTAATTAAACTCGGTGTTTTCATTAACATATGGAAATACGTTCTTTCTCAAGACTTGCCTTATAAATAATATATTGACTAATATATGAAATATATATTCATAAATATATAAATAAATTTTAGTAAAATATATTTTAAAAATAAAAAATTAAAATTATTTTAACTAAGTAAATAAAAATAATTGTATTTTCTTTACTAAGTGAATAATATAGAACTAAATATAATATAACATTATTATTTTAAAATATATTAAATTAAATCGTAATTTTATTATTTACATATTAATAGGCTTAAAAATTATTTATTTTATTTGAATAAATTATTAAAAAATTACTAATTTTTATATGATTTGGGTCGATTTGTGACCCCAGCCCTACATGAACCAAAACTAGTTTATTTCCATCCCCCGGTGGGAGGGATCCGTGGAATTATTTGACTAGGAGTCGATTGAGACCTGCAAATATTGTGATAGCAAAATGACAAAATCAACATTTATAGTGATGGATGATGGAGCAAGTGAACTATTAGGTCTTATTAACAAAATATTTTCTAGACCAAATGTGTTCCACTACAAGAGGTGGATTCATGACTTCATTAGATTCACTAACGATTTGATTGGATATAGTTGTCTACTTGATGTGAGGCAAGTCAGATTCTTTTGAGAAATTTAAGGAGTTTCAGAATGAAGTTTAGAATATACTTGGCAAGACAAGTGAAACACATCAATTGGATTGATGTGGTGAATATTTGAATTAGGAATTTGTTGACCATCAGAGAGAATGTGACATTATTTCATAATTGAATCATGTAGGAATACCTTAATGAATGGTGTGTCCGCAAGGATAAATGATACCTTATTGGATATGGTTAGTTCAATGATGGGTCAAGCCAGTCTTCCAGTTTTCTTATGAAGGACATGCTCTTCTAAAAAGGTAGTGTCACAATGAACCAGGCATTGTCTAAGGCGATAGGAAGGACAGTGTATGGGACATGCAAGGAAGGGTTCCTTGAATGTCTTTTCTCTTAAAGATATGGGGTTTCGAAGCTTATGTGAAACGAGGTTTCCCAGTGAGCTTGCACCAAGTCTGATGAATGTCTCTTTGTGGGATATCAAAAGAGATAAAGGGGCATTACTTCTACAACCATTATGAGAATTGTGTTTTGTTACTCGAGAATGTGTTATTTTTAGAAAAGTATCATCTTTCCAAAATGACAAGTGGGAGGAATTTAAACTTCAATAAGTTTCGAGGTGAGCAACAATCAATTCTGGAAACATCGATCCCTTCATGTTAAGTGGTGAAGATGAATATGGGGGAAGTCTTAGAGACTACTGAAAATACTCATGCCCTAAGTTGGTCTGAAAGGTATGTGGATTGGACAAAGGTACATTTATGTCCTAGGGAATGAAAACTGTGAAATCATACTTTTAGAAAGTAATGAACCTATGACTTAAAGTTAACCTTTGACAAGCCCTAACTCTGCAAAGTGGCTTAAGGCCATGAAAATCGGAATAGACTCTATGTATGAAAACCAAGTTTGGAATTTCATTGAATTAATAAAAGGTTAGGACTAAAATGATGGTATTCAAAATGAAACCAAGCATTTATGTTTTCAAGGCTATACTGATAGTTAAAGGGCATAAATAAGTCTGTGGGATAGATTGTGACGAGACCTTTTCTCCAGTTGGAATGCTTTAGTCTATTTGAATTTTCCTAGCATTTGCAGCTCATTCTGATTTTGAGAT